>CM046065.1:21580074-21867077 GCA_025215515.1 Schistosoma japonicum
TGAACTCAGTAGTCTGGTGGTAAGTGCGATGGCGTTTGGTACGGAACTGAACTCAGTTCGAATTTTTCAACATTGTGATATAGGTATATCCAGCTAATGAGTCCCATATAGAACGAAACTCGCTTTTTGAATTCCACCTAACCAATCACAATCCATCTCAAATAATTTTGAAGGATTTATATCCACTGAACTGAATGATTTAATGAAGAAATCTTTCTATATCATTCTGAAAGACCTTCTTCATAGAAGTAAATTTTCGTTATTCGATAGATAGTTTATCATTGTACAGAGGTTATGTAATAATGAACTAATTGTAACTTCATACCTTATTTAATATTATGAATCTATTCATATTTTAATAAATTATGCTTTTCCCTGTTATATCGTCAGTATGATATGTCGATTGAAATATCTAATACCATAAACTTTTATCAGTTAACTTGTGATCATTGTTTCTACTTATGTTTGGTATCAACCTATATTCTTTCTATAAAATGACCGCATTCAACTTTCTAACGATGCTTATTCAAGTCTTGAATATCTAACATAATATAAGTAACATTCGGTGGGGTTGTGAAGATAGTTAACTGTAAATCCTAATATCACGAATTGATTTGAATCAGACAACCACTGATCACCTGGAACAACTGGACAGCTGCTTTGTCCTCGTATGAGTCTTTTCAACTGCGCGCATCCTTGATCCCAGTCGGGTCAGTGGTTGTCTGATCCAGTTCAATTCGTGATATCAGAATTGACAGTTAACTGTCACAACAACCCTCCCCCCAGTTGTAACTAATACCAGCTCACTAGTGACTAGCTCCTAAAGGAAATTCTTGAAGTTCTAATGTGAAGACGTGACCGGTGAAGTTCAATCGTTTCAATGTGAGGCAGTTACCCACTGATGACAATGGATAGGGGTCGCGTAAATATATCACGAATTGACTGAATTTGAAATATCAACCGTAAAGAACCGGCTCAACGGTCTAATGGTAAAGCGTTCGCCGCGCAGCCAGAGGGTCCTGAGTTCGACCTCCGATAGGGTCGTGAATGCGCACTGCTGAAAAGTCCTATGCTAGGAAGAAACAGCTGTCCAGTGCTTCCGAGGTGATCGATGGATTGCCAGATTTAGATCAATTCGTGACATCCAGGATTAACAATAATATGGATAGACAGAAAATTAATAATATAAGATGATTTAATTGAGTTAGCTAAAATCAAGTTGGCAATATCTAAAACTTCTGATACACAAAGTTTTGTTGTTTCATTACACTACAACATGCAACTCATGTTAAGAATGTACAATTCGGCAAAATATTATATTCATGGTTATCAATAGCTGTTATAAATTCTATTCAGTTGTATTATCCAGACATTCATAGTGTGTTGATTCATAGTGGTAGATAGTGGGGATCTGTAATCATTCGAATTAACATTGTAATCATTAGATTATTTGACTAGTTTCTATTTGATTCAATGATTAGTCGTTAGTTTATATCTGAAGTTGATCCTTTAGATAAAGTTTCTCAAACAAATAGAAGTATATTACGCTAGTAAAATTATGAGATATGCAAGATTAGATTTATATCTATAATGGACAACCAGTGACTGATAACTTGTTCGATTGATTGATTTAACTAACAAAACTTAATTCAACTAAACCTAATATCAATCTTTACAAAACCACCATAACTCCGTTACAATGATGAGTTCAATATTGACTAACTTTAAGATATTTTTGAAGTTTTAGTGATAAACCGTAATCGATGTAGATCAAACTTGTTTGGAGTAAGCCGGTTTTTATCGATGATAATGAATAATCATTGTTACATATCAGAAATTTGTAAAAGTTGAAATTCTACTACTCTACACTTAGTTATCTAGTTGTGTAGAGGGTTAAACATTTACCAACTTGAAAGCTTTAAGTTAAATTTCTTTAAAGGAATCGAAGGTGTGAACTGGTTAGAAGCCCTATATTCCATTGTTCCATAGCTTTTAAATGGTATCATGACAACACCAATCTGCAATCAATTCAATCAATAATAAATAAATGAAAAACTTTCATAACATAGAATACCAAAAAAGGTTCTTCTTAAAGACAGTGAACTATTTAGACAGTTGATTCATTGAATAAATATTTTTTTCCTATTCATAGGTATATCTGATAGAATAACTGATACTACAACACCAACTACTAGACCATCATCAATGTCAACAGAAATTATCATACCAATAGTTATTAATGAAACACGTAGTTATTCAACTACTTATTCATCTTCTACAATAACTAAAACAATACCAACTTCAAGTAATGGTTATAGTTAATTTCTTTAATATCAATATACTATTGATTGTTTAATAGATACACATTGAACTATTTGAATAATCAGCTATTAAATAATTATATCAGTTATTATGGTTACATTATGAAAATGTATACAGTAGTAAACCATGATATCACCAATCAAATGGGTGGGGGAGTACATCATTCAGTGATAATAACAATAATAAGTAGCATTAGGTTCATGCGAGTATACCAGTTTAAAGACATGAAACGAATGATATGGGTTAAACTGTAGAGAACGACATTGATAAAGATTCGATGATAAAAACAGTTCATATGATTTGATGGTATGAGTTGAAAGAAAATATAACAACAACGTGTATAGTATTAAGAAATCACAATTATGTAGTAGAGAGTAGTGCAATTTCGGGGAAACAACTATGAAGTATTAGTCTATGGCTTTATAATACCAGCAAACAAAGTAGACAAAGAAGATTTACATAGAGAACAAAACTAAAAGCATTAAACTAATTAATAAGACCAAAAAGAAACACAAAAATCAGATAGATTCTTTAAGTAGTGGAAGCCATGTATGTTGCTATTAAACTATAAAACGATAAAGCTATAAAAACAAGACGAAACAAAGATTATTGTGAATGCAAGTGAAATAATTAAAAGAAATACATAAATAATGTGTTATTTCGTTGTTAAGAAAACAGGTAAGAAATGGAAGATGAATGTTGCTGACAGTTAATTGACGATATGGAGATTAGGTGACAGCATAGATTTCAGGATGTTGGTTTGAATTGAGATGTTACTGTCAATTGTGACGAGTGAATCACTGATTGACTAGTGAATTAATGTGCGTTTTCCATTTTACTTGAACAGGTGCACCAACAAGCATTGGGATATCGACAGGCAGCCTCGAGCGAACGGACACAAGTGTTTCTAGAGAAATGAGTCAGTCGACCACGACGACAGGAATGAGGACGCCGACGTCGACAGCGAGCATGATGGTGACTACGGCGTCATCACCGGTAACAAGCGATGCTTTGGGTAGGTGGAATAGTTTTCATTGATGTCAACGGTTTGCCACATATGCTTTTATAGTTGTGTAGAGCGTGTTCTGCATCCTAACCATGTTCGTGATTGCCAACACCCTCATGCACATATGATAGGTGTCAATATTGTTATTATGATTATGATTATTATTATTATCATGAATGTCACTTTCAGTTATATTATTATTGTGAGTATTATGATGATTATGCACTTTTACTTGTAGAGATCTCTGTGTTCGAGATTGATATTTTGATCTACATTGAAGAGTTGTCAGTGCCGATGAATTGGTCGAGTGATCTGTTGAATCAGTCGAGCACTATGTACAGGAGTTTATCGACATCGATTTGTAACCTGGTATGTCCTCAATCATATCTTCACTCATTCTCATCTGCATGTGTTGTATTGTTGAAATTATTTTCAGAGAATAATTGTGTGAACTGAGTTCAATATGAATAGGATTGTGTGCGACTGACAAGTAGCTATCTTCGAAATGGCAACAATGCATGCCTTGATGTGTGTTGTGATCGAACTTTGTAGGATATGTTTTCTGAAGAGAGGTTGTTAATTGTAAGCAAGATATAGGTGAATTGATAGGAATGGTGAGAGATGTGTTTGTATGTCAGGTAGTCTTTGTTAGATGTAAATGTTTTGAAGCGAGAGACACTGGCTGAGTAAACTTGGGATTGTGATGTGTGTGTGTGTGTGTGGAAGAGAACGAAAGAATGAGTATATTGAGAGATGAATAAATTTGATTGTGTGTGTGCTCCAAGGTTCAGCAAGTAATAAAATAAGTAGTTTCGTATGTGGTTGCGTAGTAGTAATCAAGAATATTAGTATGTAGGTAATAAAGTGAGTAAGTTAGGGAGGTGACGGGGGAAGGTGTTGTGGGAAAGTGTAGGTGAAATGCAATGAGGAGATTGTCCAAGTGTCTGAGAATGGTAGAGATTAATAAGCACTTAAGTTCGAAGTTCCCACCCCATGCGAAATGCAAACGTGTAACGTAGATGGTGAACCTGCCATAATATAATTGTAGATAGTGAATTCATTGAAATGTGTAGATTTCATGTTAACTAACAGATGTATGCATGCATGCATGACTGATTGTGCCTCCTCTGTTGTAGCTAGTGAATGGTCTACGTCTGGGTAATGAGGAGATTTTTAGAGATGCGAGATGTTTACACGTTGTATTCATTCGGACAATTATCTGGATGAATGTTAGTGAATGGAACTCAAGCATGAGTGGTGGTCATGAATCAATGGAAGCTGTCCGAGGGATTGTGAGTATGGAGTGTCGTTCGCGAACTTCATCACGATTGAATGACACTTATGTTGGCGAAACACTGATTCGTGGTTACAGAAAACTCAATATAACGAGAGGACCAAGTTTCCGAAACGTCACAGTACATCGTAAGTCGTCTTTGTGTTGTTGAACATTTTTGTGCAACTGTTTTGAAATAGTAAGTAGTATGTATCGCAAAGATGGTGACGGTTATTGTTCCAGTGGACTAAGCAGGGAGAATGTTGTTCTGAGAGAGATTTATGAAAGTGGGTTGGGAATGTTGATGTCCTCTGCTGTAATGATTTGTAGATAGGCTGACTCGTTCGACGAGATATGATATTATATTCATAGTCAGTATTGACTGATGTTGGATTATCGTTTAGTTTAGGTCATTTGTTTATATGAAATTTCATAACAATGTTTATGAGTGAAGAGAGGAATGTTTCGATAATTTGATAAAGATGACAATTCATATTGAATTATTATGAAATGTGATGTGAGTTTCAACAAATGAAGCAAACAAAATAAATCATTACAAAGTTTGATGTTTGACTTGTAAATGATAATATTCATGATGAAGACAGGGTGGTGGGGTGGATGAAACATTTCCATGATGATAGGCATGCATGATCTTCCAATGATTGAACGCAGCGGTCTTACATTTCACAATAGTCTGCTAACTTTAATGCCAGTGATCTGATATGCAGTGATGCACATTTAGAACTTCTGTCAAAAGAAATCATCAGTAAGTAGTTGTCTAATACACGACATAATTGTTGAAAGTGTGATTGCGCTATGGTCAGCCATGTGCATATAATTTTTGTGTATCAATCGAGTTTACGCACATATACGGTTGATCGAATGCACGTCAATAGAAAAGCCAATACATAGAATTGTATGGGGATGTATGAGGAGGGAAAATAGTCCAACAATCGGTAAAGATTTAAACAGCCTGTAAGAGAATAGAGTTCAATCACATCTGGAACATGGACACACAGCGAAATGTACAATTTAAAACTTGATATGTTCAGGGTATAATGTGAGCCTCTACATAATTGCTCTCCACTAGTCGTTCTCTTACTCTTAAAGTTAGCACGTTATGATTGTTTTGATTGGGCATTATGGTAGGTGTGTTGAATTTGAATGTTTATATCATTCTTTTGGTTGATATTTAGTGACAATGAAGTCATTGTTGAAGAAATTCTCCATTTAATCACTAGTTATTATAATTGATAATATGTAATAATTGCAGGATTGACTATTCCAGCGACAACTCCTTCACAAGAAACAACTTCATATGGAGTGGAATATTTAAGTACAGATATTAGAAGAAATTTATCAACGTCAACAACTTTACAATTTGGTCGAACTGATGTTCACTCCACACAGATGTACTCTACAACGACTTTACAACCACAGGTTGATGGTGAGTAGATGCAATGTAGAATAACATGTAATGATTTTGTTAGATTGCGTTTTCTGAGTCGAACGGTTTAATGACAGAGCATTCATTCATTATTATTTTGAACGACTTTAACACAGTAAACATTAGATAGTAGTGAGTGATGAGAGATAGTCAACACACTATACTGTCAACATTAAATTTGATCAGTTGTAGTAGTAGTAGTATGAGTTGTAGTAGTAGTAGTATCAGTTGTAGTAGTGGTCGTCGTCGTAGTAGTAGTAGTTGTTGTTGTTTTTGTTGCTGTTGTTGATTTCTGTCTGTCCTGACCTCATGCATAATACTGTGTTGTATATTATGTTTTTAAATTTTGATAAATTGTATTTACTTCGCTGTGTTGACCGATGCGAATGTGATGCTCCGGAAGGTTCTCTGGGTTTTTTCCTGTTTTTTCTGACCACAAACATGTTGTCTGCATTTATTGATATAGGTGAATGTATATAATGGATGGTGTTTTATAGCCGATTGATATTAAACACTTCCTACAGCCGTTTTGTCCTTGTATGAGATGTTTTAGTGCGCACACATCACTGCATGAGTCATTGAAAGTCCAAACTTAGACCCTCCAATTGGCGATTTATCTGTTGATCGTGAAGTCGGTATCTGGTAGTATAAGTTTTTAACTCCAGTCTTAGATGAGCTTATCTGAAGAGCACCAAGCTGGTGTGAAAGTAATATCTAGTGTTTCTCACACTTCCACAGTTATTTGGTCAATATGAGCCTATGAAATGTCATGTCAAATAAGATAAAACAGTGTGTAATAATGACAGTTTTATTTAATGACGATGAAAACCATAACCCATGATTTGAAGCATCGTTTTCATATCAAGCGAGTATCTGTTAATACATGAAATGAAATAAATTGAACCACCACTTACATCATAAAGAGAAAAATTCATCGACGTTGATGAAACCAAAATGTTTCAACAGGAAGTTTATTTTCTATGAAGAGAGATTTACAGTCATAGCCCCACTTATGGGAGGGAAACAAAACATTATGAGTAAACAGGTGTGTACATTGTTAGACACATCAAGACTCCATATCCAACATAACGGTTAAACGTAATGTATTCGGGTTTTGGACAATATAATGATTTAGACAGTCGAGATTGACTATCACAAAACAGTATCTGGTTGAACATTATCAAGCCAGACAACCAAGTTTGAATTAATATCCCTCTTAGGTTTCGAATAGAACGGTGGTCAAGAAGTTGACATACGAAAAGATTCTATGTCATTATATAATATATTGGCAATAACGATCCTGAAACAGATAGATAAGTTGACAAATTAAAATTGACGACAACCATTAACACACAGTCAGTTTTTATTCCATATTACTTAGTCATATACATCCTAGGTGTTTTGATATATACAATTCAGGCAGCACTTTATTACTGATTTTATTTGTTCTGAGAGTATCATAAATGGTAGTGGTGGTGGTGCAGTAAACAACAATTGTGGTATAGATGTCTCAACTTGATCACATGAAGTAACAAGGATGGCTGATTCTGACGACCATGCTCATAAATCTATCAGCGTTAACAAGATTGACTGACAAAGGTACAAAACTCATTGCTAACAGCAACAGCAGACAACATGAGTTATTTGCTAGTGAACTCAAAGGAAATCTTCATCAACTCGTTTGTATGTTCACGTCTTAGTAAGCCAATGGTCGTAGCACTCTAAGGTGGAAATACCTAGTAGGTAGAAGACATAGCATTGTCGACTGTATGATCCTGCCAAAAAGACCTGACTACATCCTGAACGAATGATGCAATATGAAGTACGATTTACAGGACTACATCAGATGCTGCATAAGCAGCCTGAAATAGCTGTGCTAGAAGCAGGCAGTTAGGGTGGCTATGACGAGGGTATACGGTATTGGCAACCGACAAGCTCCCACAAAATGCCTAGCAAACATAGATCATCAGGAGCCAGGAAATGCTACATGTGGAAGGAAGAATTCCGAGCAATCTAATTTGTGCATAGATGGCTCTCATTTCTATCATTCACTCCTAAGTACGCGACCTGACATCACCCCGATGCTACCAAACATAGATAGATGTGTGTGACGCAGCTTTCTAGTCTTATTGTAAGTGGTTTGTCGATAACCAACTGTTGAAGTACGTGATGGCTACTGGTTATTTCCAACTCACTGCTCTAAGATACACATTCACAAATATTCACGTGATATCAAACTGACAGAAAACTACCGCGACCGGCAGTTATTGCACAGATAAGTAGCTAGCACTCTCATACTAGGTTACCCCTGAATGCTTGGAAATCTCAACTCAACATCGAGATGTCAACGCAAAGAAATCAATTAGTTCAAACCTGTTTGTCGAAGAGATATTTGACATTGAGACCGATTTCAAAACAGCCTAGGTCAATGCGGGAAGTATGGACTGGGAAATCGGTTTTCGCTAGTCTTATTATGAGAGAAGAAGAACACAATTTAGGAAAGATTTACAATATAAGACAGCAAGTTTTCATTCATTTCAACGGAAACATTGTGTAATGAAGGATGGCTGAATGTGCCTTACTGAAACCTGAAAATGTTTGATTACTTCAACACGAATGTTTCCACCAACAGGCTGCCAAGTGAAAGATTGTGATAAGTGTTATTGTTGCTTTTATTGGTTACTGGCTGTCAATTGCCACTACAGAATATGAATGACTAATTTTCAATGAATGTGTGTCGCCTAACCTGTGACGTCGTCGATGATTGCTGGCAGTTATTGTGGTTGTGTCTGACTCGGTTTACACTAATTGATTATTGCATGTGTTGGATGATATTCTTGTTATGGTTTCTTTGTTGACGACTCGTTGACTTAGTTGATGTGTGTGTTTTAATACAAATTTTCAGATATATTTCTATGTCAAATCAAAGCATTGATTCAGTTTTCACGATCATCAGAAGAAGTCCAATGGTTAGATGACTTAATGGATAATACAAGTGTACTTTATAATAACATTTCAGTAGATATACGAAGCCAGGTATGTTCATTTTATTTAGGATATTTGTATGTGTGTTTCCATGTTATGTACATGTTTATTAGTTAGTGGATCAACGGAATACAACAGTACGACGAGTTTATTGCATTGACTGACTACTCGACATAATAATTAATGAGATGGGAAGTTGTCTCGGTTCCACGTATATTTGTTTGTTGTATTTAAAACAGAGTTTGAGGCACCAGAAGACTGTATTATTTGACTATTCTTCTTTTAGTAGTGATGGGTGAAGTAGGTGGAATTGCTTAGAACTAATCGTTGTGCAAATGATGTCTATGAATGGGACTGGTCGGAGTTGGGACGGGGGATGGCTTGTAGATTTATGCAAATGCTTTGCATAGAACAAACACTGAATGCAGAGACATGTCGTACCCTGTGATGGATTTTAATATTACACTTTCCAATGTTGTAAACAATTTGGCCATCACTGTCGATAGCACTCGGCATATCACCTCTCGCTTGAACCTCGTTGTCAATGTAGCCTACTGTCACGTGATTAATTTACAGATTGTATGAGTAGAATGTGAAAGTTCTCAAACAAAACTGTTGTCAAAGTCTTCCTGAGTGAAATGTGTGTATTATGGAATTCTGAACTGAGGCGATGGTATGTAGTGTCGCATTCTGGTGAATATTTGACGAAGAAATCTTGACGTCTGCTTTAATTCTGTAAGCAATGATAGTGATTACTAAATATGTCAGTTCTCGATAATCCGTATGATTATTACACTATCGTTTATGCATTGAGGTATTAAGGTAATAAAAGAAGCGTTGGTGTTTCTCTGTAACCAAAGTCACCCTCTCATACTTATGGGGCATGTAATCCAAAGATAACCAGTTTACGATTTCTATGCAGTTAGCATTTAAGACCACTTAAATGGATGAGAGAATATGGGGTGAATGATGTATCAACTGTGATGGTAGATTCAACAATCGAGTTGTAAAATGGATGTTGATTGTAGTTCAAAAATGTTTGCCAATGTTTTTCTTATTGTCAATGCTTTCATCATAGATACACGTCTTGGTAATGAAACTGCATCGAGCTGTTCTGTCAAAATGTCTTTGGCACTTTGAAAGCTTATTTGTAAAGTTATCCAAATGACTATTTATCCTAATGACTAATTGTCTACCTAGTAGGTTTTCCTCACATATTCTTTATCAGTTTGACACACAACAGATTATGTAGAGAGACGTTCTTACATGTTGACTTGTAGAAATTTTCAATCAACACCTAATATCACTAGATTGATGAAAGCTATTTGTGCGGTTGATCACTCAATAGTGTATGTTGTTTTTAGTATAATTGCAAAATCAACAATATTGTAATCTCAATACCTTCTATTTAATATTGCGTGTTTCGTTTTTCCACTGCCTTATGTATTAACAGATTAATAATGTTGTGCAGTCACTAGGATTCCAAACTATATTATATATCCAGATTATCAATATTCAATTCACTAAGCTTTCTATGATAACTTGTCGTACAAATTGTTCTCCTCATAATAACAATACAGTTGTCGTTGATAATACATTGGCAACGATAACGTTAAATTTGAAATTGCGGTATGATTTGATGCAACAGACAGATAACGAAATTACATCGTTTTTGAAATTTGTATGGATTCAATATGTGAAATCGACAGAGTTTATTTTACATGATATAGAGTTTTCGCGTAAGTTGTATATTAGTAGGTGGGTATGTTGTATTTTCTGTTGTTTGTATTTGTCGCAAGTTTATCAGTTATGGATGTCGTTGATATCGTCTACAATTCGAGTAGAATTGTGGTTGACGATTCTTCACAAGTCAAAAGATTACGTAACCGTGATGAGTGTCCGAATAATGAAGGACACATAGGGAGTTAATTGTCGATGTGTCCTGAACTCTTGCCATCAATAAGCGAATGAAGAACGCTTGAACAAGCCAACGTAAACTATTGTGTTCTATAGCATTTACTTAGATTGGACTAAATTAATTGTGATGAAAGCTTGTCAAAAATTAAGCTTATGAAACTCAGGATTGATTGTCTCAATTGACTTTGTGAATAATTTCATTATATTAGATATTGTATCTACGACAGCCGTTGAGAAACAGGGAGCGCTCCACAGTTCCTTTGTTTAAGTATGTGGGTTTTCGATGTCAGTGAACAACGATTATCGAGACGAGAATTATCCGATCAGGAAAATGAATTTTAGCCGTCAACACTATCTGGACAACAGCTGTCAAAATGTGCGTAAGATTCATACTTTAAACAGCAAGTGATATAATGAGAAGAAGACAAATTCAGTCAGTGTTAATTGTGACCCCCAATATGTGTGAACCAGATCAGTAACGACGAAGATTTAGTTTTCAGTAGGAGGAAAGTCGATTGGTATGCATTGGAGGATGGATGTTGCTGACAGTTAATTGACGATATGGAGATTAGGTGACAGCATAGATTTCAGGATGTTGGTTTGCATTGAGATGTTACTGTCAATTGTGACGAGTGAATCACTGATTGACTAGTGAATTAATGTGTGTTTTCCATTTTACTTGAACAGGTGCACCAACAAGCATTGGGACATCGACAGGCAGCCTCGAGCGAACGGACACAAGTGTTTCTAGAGAAATGAGTCAGTCGACCACGACGACAGGAATGAGGACGCCGACGTCGACGGCGAGCATGCTGATGACTACGACGTCATCACCGGTAACAAGCGATGCTTTGGGTAGGTGGAATAGTTTTCATTGATGTCAACGGTTTGCCACATATGCTTTTATAGTTGTGTAGAGCGTGTTCTGCATCCTAACCATGTTCGTGATTGCCAACACCCTCATGCACATATGATAGGTGTCAATATTGTTATTATTATTATGATTATTATTATTATCATGAATGTCACTTTCAGTTATATTATTATTGTGAGTATTATGATGATTATGCACTTTTACTTGTAGAGATCTCTGTGTTCGAGATTGATATTTTGATCTACATTGAAGAGTTGTCAGTGCCGATGAATTGGTCGAGTGATCTGTTGAATCAGTCGAGCACTATGTACAGGAGTTTATCGACATCGATTTGTAACCTGGTATGTCCTCAATCATATCTTCACTCATTCTCACCTGCATGTGTTGTATTGTTGAAATTATTTTCAGAGAATAATTGTGTGAACTGAGTTCAATATGAATAGGATTGTGTGCAACTGACAAGTAGCTATCTTCGAAATGGCAACAATGCATGCCTTGATGTGTGTTGTGATCGAACTTTGTAGGATATGTTTTCTGAAGAGAGGTTGTTAATTGTAAGCAAGATATAGGTGAATTGATAGGAATGGTGAGAGATGTGTTTGTATGTCAGGTAGTCTTTGTTAGATGTAAATGTTTTGAAGCGAGAGACACTGGCTGAGTAAACTTGGGATTGTGATGTGTGTGTGTGTGTGTGGAGAGAACGAAAGAATGAGTATATTGAGAGATGAATAAATTTGATTGTGTGTGTGCTCCAAGTTCAGCAAGTAATAAAATAAGTAGTTTCGTATGTGGTTGCGTAGTAGTAATCAAGAATATTAGTATGTAGGTAATAAAGTGAGTAAGTTAGGGAGGTGACGGGGGAAGGTGTTGTGGGAAAGTGTAGGTGAAATGCAATGAGGAGATTGTCCAAGCTGTCTGAGAATGGTAGAGATTAATAAGCACTTAAGTTCGAAGTTCCCACCCCATGCGAAATGCAAACGTGTAACGTAGATGGTGAACCTGCCATAATATAATTGTAGATAGTGAATTCATTGAAATGTGTAGATTTCATGTTAACTAACAGATGTATGCATGCATGCATGACTGATTGTGCCTCCTCTGTTGTAGCTAGTGAATGGTCTACGTCTGGGTAATGAGGAGATTTTTAGAGATGCGAGATGTTTACACGTTGTATTCATTCGGACAATTATCTGGATGAATGTTAGTGAATGGAACTCAAGCATGAGTGGTGGTCATGAATCAATGGAAGCTGTCCGAGGGATTGTGAGTATGGAGTGTCGTTCGCGAACTTCATCACGATTGAATGACACTTATGTTGGCGAAACACTGATTCGTGGTTACAGAAAACTCAATATAACGAGAGGACCAAGTTTCCGAAACGTCACAGTACATCGTAAGTCGTCTTTGTGTTGTTGAACATTTTTGTGCAACTGTTTTGAAATAGTAAGTAGTATGTATCGCAAAGATGGTGACGGTTATTGTTCCAGTGGACTAGCAGGGAGAATGTTGTTCTGAGAGAGATTTATGAAAGTGGGTTGGGAATGTTGATGTCCTCTGCTGTAATGATTTGTAGATAGGCTGACTCGTTGACGAGATATGATATTATATTCAAAGTCAGTATTGATGATGTTGGATTATCGTTTAGTTTAGGTCATTTGTTTATATGAAATTTCATAACAATGTTTATGAGTGAAGAGAGGAATGTTTCGATAATTTGATAAAGATGACAATTCATATTGAATTATTATGGAATGTGATGTGAGTTTCAACAAATGAAGCAAACAAAATAAATCATTACAAAGTTTGATGTTTGACTTGTAAATGATAATATTCATGATGAAGACAGGGTGGTGGGGTGGATGAAACATTTCCATGATGATAGGCATGCATGATCTTCCAATGATTGAACGCAGTGGTCTTACATTTTACAATAATCTGCTAACTTTAATGCCAGTGATCTGATATGCAGTGATGCACATTTAGAACTTCTGTCGAAAGAAATCATCAGTAAGTAGTTGTCTAATACACGACATAATTGTTGAAAGTGTGATTGCGCTATGGTCAGCCATGTGCATATAATTTTTGTGTATCAATCGAGTTTACGCACATATACGGTTGATCGAATGCACGTCAATAGAAAAGCCAATACATAGAATTGTATGGGGATGTATGAGGAGGGAAAATAGTCCAACAATCGGTAAAGATTTAAACAGCCTGTAAGAAAATAGAGTTCAATCACATCTGGAACATGGACACACAGCGAAATGTACAATTTAAAACTTGATATGTTCAGGGTATAATGTGAGCCTCTACATAATTGCTCTCCACTAGTCGTTCTCTTACTCTTAAAGTTAGCACGTTATGATTGTTTTGATTGGGCATTATGGTAGGTGTGTTGAATTTGAATGTTTATATCATTCTTTTGGTTGATATGTAGTGACAATGAAGTCATTGTTGAAGAAATTCTCCATTTAATCACTAGTTATTATAATTGATAATATGTAATAATTGCAGGATTGACTATTCCAGCGACAACTCCTTCACAAGAAACAACTTCATATGGAGTGGAATATTTAAGTACAGATATTAGAAGAAATTTATCAACGTCAACAACTTTACAATTTGGTCGAACTGATGTTCACTCCACACAGATGTACTCTACAACGACTTTACAACCACAGGTTGATGGTGAGTAGATGCAATGTAGAATAACATGTAATGATTTTGTTAGATTGCGTTTTCTGAGTCGAACGGTTTAATGACAGAGTATTCATTCATTATTATTTTGAACGACTTTAACACAGTAAACATTAGATAGTAGTGAGTGATGAGAGATAGTCAACACATTATACTGTCAACATTAAATTTGATTAGTTGTAGTAGTAGTAGTAGTAGTAGTAATAGTAGTAGTTGTAGTTGTAGTAGTTGTAGTAGTAGTAGTAGTAGTAGTAGTAGTAGTAGTAGTATCAGTTGTAGTAGTGGTCGTCGTCGTAGTAGTAGTAGTTGTTGTTTTTGTTGCTGTTGTTGATTTCTGTCTGTCCTGACCTCATGCATAATACTGTGTTGTATATTATGTTTTTAAATTTTGATAAATTGTATTTACTTCGCTGTGTTGACCGATGCGAATGTGATGCTCCGGAAGGTTCTCTGGTTTTTTTCCTGTTTCTTGTGACCACAAACACAGCTCTTTCTTAGTTGAACCGTTATTTGTTGTTGTCTGCATTTATTGATATAGGTGAATGTATATAATGGATGGTGTTTTATAGCCGATTGATATTAAACACTTCCTACAGCCGTTTTGTCCTTGTATGAGATGTTTTAGTGCGCACACATCACTGCATGAGTCATTGAAAGTCCAAACTTAGACCCTCCAATTGGCGATTTATCTGTTGATCGTGAAGTCGGTATCTGGTAGTATAAGTTTTTAACTCCAGTCTTAGATGAGCTTATCTGAAGAGCACCAAGCTGGTGTGAAAGTAATATCTAGTGTTTCTCACACTTCCACAGTTATTTGGTCAATATGAGCCTATGAAATGTCATGTCAAATAAGATAAAACAGTGTGTAATAATGACAGTTTTATTTAATGACGATGAAAACCATAACCCATGATTTGAAGCATCGTTTTCATATCAAGCGAGTATCTGTTAATACATGAAATGAAATAAATTGAACCACCACTTACATCATAAAGAGAAAAATTCATCGACGTTGATGAAACCAAAATGTTTCAACAGGAAGTTTATTTTCTATGAAGAGAGATTTACAGTCATAGCCCCACTTATGGGAGGGAAACAAAACATTATGAGTAAACAGGTGTGTACATTGTTAGACACATCAAGACTCCATATCCAACATAACGGTTAAACGTAATGTATTCGGGTTTTGGACAATATAATGATTTAGACAGTCGAGATTGACTATCACAAAACAGTATCTGGTTGAACATTATCAAGCCAGACAACCAAGTTATTGAATTAATATCCCTCCTTAGGTTTCGAATAGAACGGTGGTCAAGAAGTTGACATACGAAAAGATTCTATGTCATTATATAATATATTGGCAATAACGATCCTGAAACAGATAGATAAGTTGACAAATTAAGATTGATGGCAACCATTAACACCCAGTCAGTTTTTATTCCATATTACTTAGTCATATACATCCTAGGTGTTTTGATATATACAAACCAGGCAGCACTTTATTACTGATTTTATTTGTTCTGAGAGTATCATAAATGGTAGTGGTGGTGGTGGTGTAGTAAACAACAATTGTGGTATGGATGTCTCAACTTGATCACATGAAGTAACAAAGATGGCTGATTCTGACAACCATGCTCATAAATCTATCAGCGTTAACAAGATTGACTGACAAAGGTACAAAACTCATTGCTAACAGCAACAGCAGACAACATGAGTTATTTGCTAGTGAACTCAAAGGAAATCTTCATCAACTCGTTTGTATGTTCACGTCTTAGTAAGCCAATGGTCGTAGCACTCTAAGGTGGAAATACCTAGTAGGTAGAAGACATAGCATTGTCGACTGTATGATCCTGCCAAAAAGACCTGACTACATTCCTGAACGAATGATGCAATATGAAGTACGATTTACAGGACTACATCAGATGCTGCATAAGCAGCCTGAAATAGCTGTGCTAGAAGCAGGCAGTTAGGGTGGCTATGACGAGGGTATACGGTATTGGCAACCGACAAGCTCCCACAAAATGCCTAGCAAACATAGATCATCAGGAGCCAGGAAATGCTACAGTGGAAGGAAGAATTCCGAGCAATCTAATTTGTGCATAGATGGCTCTCATTTCTATCATTCACTCCTAAGTACGCGACCTGACATCACCCCGATGCTACTAAACATAGATAGATGTGTGTGACGCAGCTTTCTAGTCTTATTGTAAGTGGTTTGTCGATAACCAACTGTTGAAGTACGTGATGGCTACTGGTTATTTCCAACTCACTGCTCTAAGATACACATTCACAAATATTCACGTGATATCAAACTGACAGAAAACTACCGCGACCGGCAGTTATTGCACAGATAAGTAGCTAGCACTCTCATACTAGGTTCCCCCTGAATGCTTGGAAATCTCAACTCAACATCGAGATGTCAACGCAAAGAAATCCAATTAGTTCAAACCTGTTTGTCGAAGAGATATTTGACATTGAGACCGATTTCAAAACAGCCAGGTCAATGCGGGAAGTATGGACTGGGAAATCGGTTTTCGCTAGTCTTATTATGAGAGAAGAAGAACACAATTTAGAAAGATTTACAATATAAGACAGCAAGTTTTCATTCATTTCAACGGAAACATTGTGTAATGAAGGATGGCTGAATGTGCCTTACTGAAACCTGAAAATGTTTGATTACTTCAACACGAATGTTTCCACCAACAGGCTGCCAAGTGAAAGATTGTGATAAGTGTTATTGTTGCTTTTATTGGTTACTGGTTGTCATTGCACTACAGAATATGAATGACTAATTTTCAATGAATGTGTGTCGCCTAACCTGTGACGTCGTCGATGATTGCTGGCAGTTATTGTGGTTGTGTCTGACTCGGTTTACACTAATTGATTATTGCATGTGTTGGATGATATTCTTGTTATGGTTTCTTTGTTGACGACTCGTTGACTTAGTTGATGTGTGTGTTTTAATACAAATTTTCAGATATATTTCTATGTCAAATCAAAGCATTGATTCAGTTTTCACGATCATCAGAAGAAGTCCAATGGTTAGATGACTTAATGGATAATACAAGTGTACTTTATAATAACATTTCAGTAGATATACGAAGCCAGGTATGTTCATTTTATTTAGGATATTTGTATGTGTGTTTCCATGTTATGTACATGTTTATTAGTTAGTGGATCAACGGAATACAACAGTACGACGAGTTTAATGCATTGACTGACTACTCGACATAAATTAATGAGATGGGAAGTTGTCTCGGTCCACGTATATTTGTTTGTTGTATTTAAAACAGAGTTTGAGGCACCAAAAGACTGTATTATTTGACTATTCTTCTTTTAGTAGTGATGGGTGAAGTAGGTGGAATTGCTTAGAACTAATCGTTGTGCAAATGATGTCTATGAATGGGACTGGTCGGAGTTGGGACGGGGGATGGCTTGTAGATTTATGCAAATGCTTTGCATAGAACAAACACTGAATGCAGAGACATGTCGTACCCTGTGATGGATTTTCAATATTACACTTTCCAATGTTGTAAACAATTTGGCCATCACTGTCGATAGCACTCGGCATATCACCTCTCGCTTGAACCTCGTTGTCAATGTAGCCTACTGTCACGTGATTAATTTACAGATTGTATGAGTAGAATGTGAAAGTTCTCAAACAAAACTGTTGTCAAAGTCTTCCTGAGTGAAATGTGTGTATTATGGAATTCTGAACTGAGGCGATGGTATGTAGTGTCGCATTCTGGTGAATATTTGACGAAGAAATCTTGACGTCTGCTTTAATTCTGTAAGCAATGATAGTGATTACTAAATATGTCAGTTCTCGATAATCCGTATGATTATTACACTATCGTTTATGCATTGAGGTATTAAGGTAATAAAAGAAGCGTTGGTGTTTCTCTGTAACCAAAGTCACCCTCTCATACTTATGGGGCATGTAATCCAAAGATAACCAGTTTACGATTTCTATGCAGTTAGCATTTAAGACCACTTAAATGGATGAGAGAATATGGGGTGAATGATGTATCAACTGTGATGGTAGATTCAACAATCGAGTTGTAAAATGGATGTTGATTGTAGTTCAAAAATGTTTGCCAATGTTTTTCTTATTGTCAATGCTTTCATCATAGATACACGTCTTGGTAATGAAACTGCATCGAGCTGTTCTGTCAAAATGTCTTTGGCACTTTGAAAGCTTATTTGTAAAGTTATCCAAATGACTATTTATCCTAATGACTAATTGTCTACCTAGTAGGTTTTCCTCACATATTCTTTATCAGTTTGACACACAACAGATTATGTAGAGAGACGTTCTTACATGTTGACTTGTAGAAATTTTCAATCAACACCTAATATCACTAGATTGATGAAAGCTATTTGTGCGGTTGATCACTCAATAGTGTATGTTGTTTTTAGTATAATTGCAAAATCAACAATATTGTAATCTCAATACCTTCTATTTAATATTGCGTGTTTCGTTTTTCCACTGCCTTATGTATTAACAGATTAATAATGTTGTGCAGTCACTAGGATTCCAAACTATATTATATATCCAGATTATCAATATTCAATTCACTAAGCTTTCTATGATAACTTGTCGTACAAATTGTTCTCCTCATAATAACAATACAGTTGTCGTTGATAATACATTGGCAACGATAACGTTAAATTTGAAATTGCGGTATGATTTGATGCAACAGACAGATAACGAAATTACATCGTTTTTGAAATTTGTATGGATTCAATATGTGAAATCGACAGAGTTTATTTTACATGATATAGAGTTTTCGCGTAAGTTGTATATTAGTAGGTGGGTATGTTGTATTTTCTGTTGTTTGTATTTGTCGCAAGTTTATCAGTTATGGATGTCGTTGATATCGTCTACAATTCGAGTAGAATTGTGGTTGACGGTTCTTCACAAGTCAAAAGATTCGTAACCGTGATGAGTGTCCGAATAATGAAGGACACATAGGAGTTAATTGTCGATGTGTCCCGAACTCTTGCCATCAATAAGCGAATGAAGAACGCTTGAACAAGCCAACGTAAACTATTGTGTTCTATAGCATTTACTTAGATTGGACTAAATTAATTGTGATGAAAGCTTGTCAAAAATTAAGCTTATGAAACTCAGGATTGATTGTCTCAATTGACTTTGTGAATAATTTCATTATATTAGATATTGTATCTACGACAGCCGTTGAGAAACAGGGAGCGCTCCACAGTTCCTTTGTTTAAGTATGTGGGTTTTCGATGTCAGTGAACAACGATTATCGAGACGAGAATTATCCGATCAGGAAAATGAATTTTAGCCGTCAACACTACCTGGACAACAGCTGTCAAAATGTGCGTAAGATTCATACTTTAAACAGCAAGTGATATAATGAGAAGAAGACAAATTCAGTCAGTGTTAATTGTGACCCCCCAATATGTGTGAACCAGATCAGTAACGACGAAGATTTAGTTTTCAGTAGGAGGAAAGTCGACTGGTATGCATTGGAGGATGGATGTTGCTGACAGTTAATTGACGATATGGAGATTAGGTGACAGCATAGATTTCAGGATGTTGGTTTGCATTGAGATGTTACTGTCAATTGTGACGAGTGAATCACTGATTGACTAGTGAATTAATGTGTGTTTTCCATTTTACTTGAACAGGTGCACCAACAAGCATTGGGACATCGACAGGCAGCCTCGAGCGAACGGACACAAGTGTTTCTAGAGAAATGAGTCAGTCGACCACGACGACAGGAATGAGGACGCCGACGTCGACGGCGAGCATGCTGATGACTACGGCGTCATCACCGGTAACAAGCGATGCTTTGGGTAGGTGGAATAGTTTTCATTGATGTCAACGGTTTGCCACATATGCTTTTATAGTTGTGTAGAGCGTGTTCTGCATCCTAACCATGTTCGTGATTGCCAACACCCTCATGCACATATGATAGGTGTCAATATTGTTATTATTATTATGATTATTATTATTATCATGAATGTCACTTTCAGTTATATTATTATTGTGAGTATTATGATGATTATGCACTTTTACTTGTAGAGATCTCTGTGTTCGAGATTGATATTTTGATCTACATTGAAGAGTTGTCAGTGCCGATGAATTGGTCGAGTGATCTGTTGAATCAGTCGAGCACTATGTACAGGAGTTTATCGACATCGATTTGTAACCTGGTATGTCCTCAATCATATCTTCACTCATTCTCACCTGCATGTGTTGTATTGTTGAAATTATTTTCAGAGAATAATTGTGTGAACTGAGTTCAATATGAATAGGATTGTGTGCGAACTGACAAGTAGCTATCTTCGAAATGGCAACAATGCATGCCTTGATGTGTGTTGTGATCGAACTTTGTAGGATATGTTTTCTGAAGAGAGGTTGTTAATTGTAAGCAAGATATAGGTGAATTGATAGGAATGGTGAGAGATGTGTTTGTATGTCAGGTAGTCTTTGTTAGATGTAAATGTTTTGAAGCGAGAGCCACTGGCTGAGTAAACTTGGGATTGTGATGTGTGTGTGTGTGTGAAGAGAACGAAAGAATGAGTATATTGAGAGATGAATAAATTTGATTGTGTGTGTGCTCCAGGTTCAGCAAGTAATAAAATAAGTAGTTTCGTATGTGGTTGCGTAGTAGTAATCAAGAATATTAGTATGTAGGTAATAAAGTGAGTAAGTTAGGGAGGTGACGGGGGAAGGTGTTGTGGGAAAGTGTAGGTGAAATGCAATGAGGAGATTGTCCAACTGTCTGAGAATGGTAGAGATTAATAAGCACTTAAGTTCGAAGTTCCCACCCCATGCGAAATGCAAACGTGTAACGTAGATGGTGAACCTGCCATAATATAATTGTAGATAGTGAATTCATTGAAATGTGTAGATTTCATGTTAACTAACAGATGTATGCATGCATGCATGACTGATTGTGCCTCCTCTGTTGTAGCTAGTGAATGGTCTACGTCTGGGTAATGAGGAGATTTTTAGAGATGCGAGATGTTTACACGTTGTATTCATTCGGACAATTATCTGGATGAATGTTAGTGAATGGAACTCAAGCATGAGTGGTGGTCATGAATCAATGGAAGCTGTCCGAGGGATTGTGAGTATGGAGTGTCGTTCGCGAACTTCATCACGATTGAATGACACTTATGTTGGCGAAACACTGATTCGTGGTTACAGAAAACTCAATATAACGAGAGGACCAAGTTTCCGAAACGTCACAGTACATCGTAAGTCGTCTTTGTGTTGTTGAACATTTTTGTGCA
Source organism: Schistosoma japonicum (assembly GCA_025215515.1). Classification (NCBI taxonomy): domain Eukaryota; kingdom Metazoa; phylum Platyhelminthes; class Trematoda; order Strigeidida; family Schistosomatidae; genus Schistosoma; species Schistosoma japonicum. The sequence goes on from CM046065.1 coordinate 21,601,871, forward strand.
ACTGTTTTGAAATAGTAAGTAGTATGTATCGCAAAGATGGTGACGGTTATTGTTCCAGTGGACTAGCAGGGAGAATGTTGTTCTGAGAGAGATTTATGAAAGTGGGTTGGGAATGTTGATGTCCTCTGCTGTAATGATTTGTAGATAGGCTGACTCGTTGACGAGATATGATATTATATTCAATAGTCAGTATTGATGATGTTGGATTATCGTTTAGTTTAGGTCATTTGTTTATATGAAATTTCATAACAATGTTTATGAGTGAAGAGAGGAATGTTTCGATAATTTGATAAAGATGACAATTCATATTGAATTATTATGAAATGTGATGTGAGTTTCAACAAATGAAGCAAACAAAATAAATCATTACAAAGTTTGATGTTTGACTTGTAAATGATAATATTCATGATGAAGACAGGGTGGTGGGGTGGATGAAACATTTCCATGATGATAGGCATGCATGATCTTCCAATGATTGAACGCAGTGGTCTTACATTTTCACAATAATCTGCTAACTTTAATGCCAGTGATCTGATATGCAGTGATGCACATTTAGAACTTCTGTCGAAAGAAATCATCAGTAAGTAGTTGTCTAATACACGACATAATTGTTGAAAGTGTGATTGCGCTATGGTCAGCCATGTGCATATAATTTTTGTGTATCAATCGAGTTTACGCACATATACGGTTGATCGAATGCACGTCAATAGAAAAGCCAATACATAGAATTGTATGGGGATGTATGAGGAGGGAAAATAGTCCAACAATCGGTAAAGATTTAAACAGCCTGTAAGAGAATAGAGTTCAATCACATCTGGAACATGGACACACAGCGAAATGTACAATTTAAAACTTGATATGTTCAGGGTATAATGTGAGCCTCTACATAATTGCTCTCCACTAGTCGTCCTCTTACTCTTAAAGTTAGCACGTTATGATTGTTTTGATTGGGCATTATGGTAGGTGTGTTGAATTTGAATGTTTATATCATTCTTTTGGTTGATATTTAGTGACAATGAAGTCATTGTTGAAGAAATTCTCCATTTAATCACTAGTTATTATAATTGATAATATGTAATAATTGCAGGATTGACTATTCCAGCGACAACTCCTTCACAAGAAACAACTTCATATGGAGTGGAATATTTAAGTACAGATATTAGAAGAAATTTATCAACGTCAACAACTTTACAATTTGGTCGAACTGATGTTCACTCCACACAGATGTACTCTACAACGACTTTACAACCACAGGTTGATGGTGAGTAGATGCAATGTAGAATAACATGTAATGATTTTGTTAGATTGCGTTTTCTGAGTCGAACGGTTTAATAACAGAGCATTCATTCACTATTATTTTGAACGACTTTAACACAGTAAACATTAGATAGTAGTGAGTGATGAGAGATAGTCAACACACTATACTGTCAACATTAAATTTGATCAGTTGTAGTAGTAGTAGTATGAGTTGTAGTAGTAGTAGTAGTATCAGTTGTAGTAGTGGTCGTCGTCGTAGTAGTAGTAGTTGTTGTTGTTTTTGTTGCTGTTGTTGATTTCTGTCTGTCCTGACCTCATGCATAATACTGTGTTGTATATTATGTTTTTAAATTTTGATAAATTGTATTTACTTCGCTGTGTTGACCGATGCGAATGTGATGCTCCGGAAGGTTCTCTGGTTTTTTTCCTGTTTCTTCTGACCACAAACACAGCTCTTTCTTAGTTGCACCGTTATTTGTTGTTGTCTGCATTTATTGATATAGGTGAATGTATGTATTGGATGGTGTTTAATAGCCGATTGATATTAAACACTTCCTACAGCCGTTATGTCCTTGTATGAGATGTTTTAGTGCGCACACATCACTGCATGAGTCATTGAAAGTCCAAACTTAGACCCTCCAATTGGCGATTTATCTGTTGATCGTAAAGTTGGTATCTGGTAGTATAAGTTTTTAACTCCAGTCTTGGATGAGCACTCCTGAAGAGCACCAAACTGGTATGAAAGTGATATCTAGTGTTTCTCACACTTCCACAGTTATTAAGTCAATATGAGCCTATGAAATGTCATGTCGAATAAGATGAAATAGTGTGTAATAATGACAGTTTTATTTAATGACGATGAAAACCATAACCCATGATTTGAAGCATCGTTTTCATATCAAGCGAGTATCTGTTAATACATGAAATGAAATAAATTGAACCACCACTTACATCATAAAGAGAAAAACTCATCGACGTTGATGAAACCAAAATGTTTCAACAGGAAGTTTATTTTCTATGAAGAGAGATTTACAGTCATAGCCCCACTTATGGGAGGGAAACAAAACATTATGAGTAAACAGGTGTGTACATTGTTAGACACATCAAGACTCCATATCCAACATAACGGTTAAACGTAATGTATTCGGGTTTTGGACAATATAATGATTTAGACAGTCGAGATTGACTATCACAAAACAGTATCTGGTTGAACATTATCAAGCCAGACAACCAAGTTTTTAAACAAATATCCCTTCTTAGGTTTCGAATAGAACGGTGCTCAAGAAGTTGACATACGAAAAGATTCTATGTCATTATATAATATATTGGCAATAACGATCCTGAAACAGATAGATAAGTTGACAAATTAAAATTGACGACAACCATTAACACACAGTCAGTTTTTATTCCATATTACTTAGTCATATACATCCTAGGTGTTTTGATATATACAATTCAGGCAGCACTTTATTACTGATTTTATTTGTTCTGAGAGTATCATAAATGGTAGTGGTGGTGGTGCAGTAAACAACAATTGTGGTATAGATGTCTCAACTTGATCACATGAAGTAACAAGGATGGCTGATTCTGACGACCATGCTCATAAATCTATCAGCGTTAACAAGATTGACTGACAAAGGTACAAAACTCATTGCTAACAGCAACAGCGGACAACATGAGTTATTTGCTAGTGAACTCAAAGGAAATCTTCATCAACTCGTTTGAATGTTCACGTCTTAGTAAGCTAATAGTCGTAGCACTCTAAGGTGGAAATACCTAGTAGGTAGAAGACATAGCATTGTCCGACTGTATGATCCTGCCAAAAAGACCTGACTACATTCCCTGAACGAATGATGCAATATGAAGTACGATTTACAGGACTACATCAGATGCTGCATAAGCAGCCTGAAATAGCTGTGCTAGAAGCAGGCAGTTAGGGTGGCTATGAAGAGGGTATACGGTATTGGCAACCGACAAGCTCCCACAAAATGCCTAGCAAACATAGATTATCAGGAGCCAGGAAATGCTACTGTGGAAGGAAGAATTCCGAGCAATCTAATTTGTGCATAGATGGCTCTCATTTCTATCATTCACTCCTAAGTACGCGACCTGACATCACCCCGATGCTACTAAACATAGATAGATGTGTGTGACGCAGCTTTCTAGTCTTATTGTAAGTGGTTTGTCGATAACCAACTGTTGAAGTACGTGATGGCTACTGGTTATTTCCAACTCACTGCTCTAAGATACACATTCACAAATATTCACGTGATATCAAACCGACAGAAAACTACCGCGACCGGCAGTTATTGCACAGATAAGTAGCTAGCACTCTCATACTAGGTTACCCCTAAATGCTTGGAAATCTCAACTCAACATCGAGATGTCAACGCAAAGAAATCAATTAGTTCAAACCTGTTTGTCGAAGAGATATTTGACATTGAGACCGATTTCCAAACAGCTAGGTCAATGCGGGAAGTATGGACTGGGAAATCGGTTTTCGCTAGTCTTATTATGAGAGAAGAAGAACACAATTTAGAAAGATTTACAATACAAGACAGCAAGTTTTCATTCATTTCAACGGAAACATTGTTTAATGAAGGATGGCTGAATGCGCCTTACTGAAACCTGAAAATGTTTGATTACTTCAACACGAATGTTTCCACCAACAGGCTGCCAAGTGAAAGATTGTGATAAGTGTTATTGTTGCTTTTATTGGTTACTGGCTGTCAATCCACTACAGAATATGAATGACTAATTTTCAATGAATGTGTGTCGCCTAACCTGTGACGTCGTCGATGATTGCTGGCAGTTATTGTGGTTGTGTCTGACTCGGTTTACACTAATTGATTATTGCATGTGTTGGATGATATTCTTGTTATGGTTTCTTTGTTGACGACTCGTTGACTTAGTTGATGTGTGTGTTTTAATACAAATTTTCAGATATATTTCTATGTCAAATCAAAGCATTGATTCAGTTTTCACGATCATCAGAAGAAGTCCAATGGTCAGATGACTTAATGGATAATACAAGTGTACTTTATAATAACATTTCAGTAGATATACGAAGCCAGGTATGTTCATTTTATTTAGGATATTTGTATGTGTGTTTCCATGTTATGTACATGTTTATTAGTTAGTGGATCAACGGAATACAACAGTACGACGAGTTTAATTGCATTGACTGACTACTCGACATAAATAATTAATGAGATGGGAAGTTGTCTCGGTTCACCTATATTTGTTTGTTGTATTTAAAACAGAGTTTGAGGCACCAGAAGACTGTATTATTTGACAATTCTTCTTTTAGTAGTGATGGGTAAAGTAGGAGGAATTGCTTAGAACTAATCGTTGTGCGAATGATGTCTATGAATGGGACTGGTCGGAGTTGGGACGGGGGATGGCTTGTAGATTTATGCAAATGATTTGCGTGGGACAAACACTGAATACAGAGACATGTCGTACCCTGTGATGGATTTCAATATTACACTTTCCAATGTTGTTAACAATCTGGTCATCACTCTCGATAGCACTCGGCATATCGCCTCTCGCTTGAACCTCGTTGTCAATGTAGCCTACTGTCACGTGATTTATTTACAGATTGTATGAGTAGGATGTGGAAGTTCTCGAACAAAACTGTTGTCAAAGTCTTCCTGAATGAAATGTGTGTATTATGGAATTCTGAACTGAGGCGATGGTATGTAGTGTCGCATTCTGGTGAATATTTGACGAAGAAATCTTGACGTCTGCTTTAATTGTGTAAGCAATGATGGTGATTACTAAATATGTCAGTTCTTGATAATCCGTATGATTATTACACTATCGTTTTTGCATTGAGGTATTAAGGTTATAGAAGAAGCGTTGGTGTTTCTCTGTAACCAAAGTCACCCTTTCATACTTATGGGGCATGTAATCCAAAGATAACCAGTTCACGATTTCTATGCAGTTAGCATTTAAGACCACGTAAATGGATGAGAGAATATGAGGTGAATGATGTATCAACTGTGATGGTAGATTCAACAATCGAGTTGTAAAATGGATGTTGATTGTAGTTCAAAAATGTTTGCCAATGTTTTTCTTATTGTCAATGCTTTCATCATAGATACACGTCTTGGTAATGAAGCTGCATCGAGCTCTTCTGTCATAATGTCTATGGCACTTTGAAAGCTTATTTGTAAAGTTATCCAAATGACTATTATCCTAATGACTAATTGTCTACCTAGTAGCTTTTCCTCACATATTATTTATCAGTTTGACAGACAACAGATTATGTAGAGAGACGTTCTTACATGTTGACTTGTAGAAATTTTCAATCAACACCTAATATCACTAGATTGATGAAAGCTATTTGTGCGATTGATCACTCAATAGTGTATGTTGTTTTTAGTATAATTGCAAAATCAACAATATTGTAATCCCAATATCTTCTATTTAATATTGCGTGTTTCGTTTTTCCACTGCCTTATATATTAACAGATTAATAATGTTGTGCAGTCACTAGGATTCCAAACTATATTATATATCCAGATTATCAATATTCAATTCACTAAGCTTTCTATGATAACTTGTCGTACAAATTGTTCTCCTCATAATAACAATACAGTTGTCGTTAATAATACCTTGGCAACGATAACGTTAAATTTGAAATTGCGGTATGATTTGATGCAACAGACAGATAACGAAATTACATCGTTTTTGAAATTTGTATGGATTCAATATGTGAAATCGACAGAGTTTATTTTACATGATATAGAGTTTTCGCGTAAGTTGTATATTAGTAGGTGGGTATGTTGTATTTTCTGTTGTTTGTATTTGTCGCAAGTTTATCAGTTATGGATGTCGTTGATATCGTCTACAATTCGAGTAGAATTGTGGTTGACGATTCTCCACAAGTCAAAAGATACGTAACCGTGATGAGTGTCCGAATAATGAAGGACACATGGGAGTTAATTGTCAATGTGTCATGAACTCTTGCCACCAATAAGCGAATGAAGAACGCTTGAACGAGCCAACGTAAACTATTGTGTTCTATAGCATTTACTTAGATTGGACTAAATTAATTGTGATGAAAGCTTGTCAAAAATGAAGCTTATGAAACTCAGGATTGATTGTCTCAATTGACTTTGTGAATAATTTCATTATATTAGATATTGTATCTACGACAGCCGTTGAGAAACAGGGAGCGCTCCACAGTTCCTTTGTTTTAGTATGTGGGTTTTTGATGTCAGTGAACAACGATTATCGAGACGAGAAGTATTCGATCAGGAAAATGAATTTTAGCCGTCAACACTACCTGGACAACAGCTGTCAAAATGTGCGTAAGATTCATACTTTAAACAGCAAGTGATATAATGAGAAGAAGACAAATTCAGTCAGTGTTAATTGTGACCCCCCCCCCCAATATGTGTGAACCAGATCAGTAACGCCGAAGATTTAGTTTTCAGTAGGAGGAAAGTCGACTGGTATGCATTGGAGGATGGATGTTGCTGACAGTTAATTGACGATATGGAGATTAGGTGACAGCATAGATTTCAGGATGTTGGTTTGAATTGAGATGTTACTGTCAATTGTGACGAGTGAATCACTGATTGACTAGTGAATTAATGTGTGTTTTCCATTTTACTTGAACAGGTGCACCAACAAGCATTGGGACATCGACAGGCAGCCTCGAGCGAACGGACACAAGTGTTTCTAGAGAAATGAGTCAGTCGACCACGACGACAGGAATGAGGACGCCGACGTCGACGGCGAGCATGCTGATGACTACGGCGTCATCACCGGTAACAAGCGATGCTTTGGGTAGGTGGAATAGTTTTCATTGATGTCAACGGTTTGCCACATATGCTTTTATAGTTGTGTAGAGCGTGTTCTGCATCCTAACCATGTTCGTGATTGCCAACACCCTCATGCACATATGATAGGTGTCAATATTGTTATCATTATTATTATGATTATTATTATTATTATCATGAATGTCACTTTCAGTTATATTATTATTGTGAGTATTATGATGATTATGCACTTTTACTTGTAGAGATCTCTGTGTTCGAGATTGATATTTTGATCTACATTGAAGAGTTGTCAGTGCCGATGAATTGGTCGAGTGATCTGTTGAATCAGTCGAGCACTATGTACAGGAGTTTATCGACATCGATTTGTAACCTGGTATGTCCTCAATCATATCTTCACTCATTCTCACCTGCATGTGTTGTATTGTTGAAATTATTTTCAGAGAATAATTGTGTGAACTGAGTTCAATATGAATAGGATTGTGTGCGACTGACAAGTAGCTATCTTCGAAATGGCAACAATGCATGCCTTGATGTGTGTTGTGATCGAACTTTGTAGGATATGTTTTCTGAAGAGAGGTTGTTAATTGTAAGCAAGATATAGGTGAATTGATAGGAATGGTGAGAGATGTGTTTGTATGTCAGGTAGTCTTTGCTAGATGTAAATGTTTTGAAGCGAGAGCCACTGGCTGAGTAAACTTGGGATTGTGATGTGTGTGTGTGTGAAGAGAACGAAAGAATGAGTATATTGAGAGATGAATAAATTTGATTGTGTGTGTGCTCCAAGTTCAGCAAGTAATAAAATAAGTAGTTTCGTATGTGGTTGCGTAGTAGTAATCAAGAATATTAGTATGTAGGTAATAAAGTGAGTAAGTTAGGGAGGTGACGGGGGAAGGTGTTGTGGGAAAGTGTAGGTGAAATGCAATGAGGAGATTGTCCAACTGTCTGAGAATGGTAGAGATTAATAAGCACTTAAGTTCGAAGTTCCCACCCCATGCGAAATGCAAACGTGTAACGTAGATGGTGAACCTGCCATAATATAATTGTAGATAGTGAATTCATTGAAATGTGTAGATTTCATGTTAACTAACAGATGTATGCATGCATGCATGACTGATTGTGCCTCCTCTGTTGTAGCTAGTGAATGGTCTACGTCTGGGTAATGAGGAGATTTTTAGAGATGCGAGATGTTTACACGTTGTATTCATTCGGACAATTATCTGGATGAATGTTAGTGAATGGAACTCAAGCATGAGTGGTGGTCATGAATCAATGGAAGCTGTCCGAGGGATTGTGAGTATGGAGTGTCGTTCGCGAACTTCATCACGATTGAATGACACTTATGTTGGCGAAACACTGATTCGTGGTTACAGAAAACTCAATATAACGAGAGGACCAAGTTTCCGAAACGTCACAGTACATCGTAAGTCGTCTTTGTGTTGTTGAACATTTTTGTGCAACTGTTTTGAAATAGTAAGTAGTATGTATCGCAAAGATGGTGACGGTTATTGTTCCAGTGGACTAGCAGGGAGAATGTTGTTCTGAGAGAGATTTATGAAAGTGGGTTGGGAATGTTGATGTCCTCTGCTGTAATGATTTGTAGATAGGCTGACTCGTTGACGAGATATGATATTATATTCATAGTCAGTATTGATGATGTTGGATTATCGTTTAGTTTAGGTCATTTGTTTATATGAAATTTCATAACAATGTTTATGAGTGAAGAGAGGAATGTTTCGATAATTTGATAAAGATGACAATTCATATTGAATTATTATGAAATGTGATGTGAGTTTCAACAAATGAAGCAAACAAAATAAATCATTACAAAGTTTGATGTTTGACTTGTAAATGATAATATTCATGATGAAGACAGGGTGGTGGGGTTGGATGAAACATTTCCATGATGATAGGCATGCATGATCTTCCAATGATTGAACGCAGTGGTCTTACATTTTACAATAATCTGCTAACTTTAATGCCAGTGATCTGATATGCAGTGATGCACATTTAGAACTTTTGTCGAAAGAAATCATCAGTAAGTAGTTGTCTAATACACGACATAATTGTTGAAAGTGTGATTGCGCTATGGTCAGCCATGTGCATATAATTTTTGTGTATCAATCGAGTTTACGCACATATACGGTTGATCGAATGCACGTCAATAGAAAAGCCAATACATAGAATTGTATGGGGATGTATGAGGAGGGAAAATAGTCCAACAATCGGTAAAGATTTAAACAGCCTGTAAGAGAATAGAGTTCAATCACATCTGGAACATGGACACACAGCGAAATGTACAATTTAAAACTTGATATGTTCAGGGTATAATGTGAGCCTCTACATAATTGCTCTCCACTAGTCGTTCTCTTACTCTTAAAGTTAGCACGTTATGATTGTTTTGATTGGGCATTATGGTAGGTGTGTTGAATTTGAATGTTTATATCATTCTTTTGGTTGATATGTAGTGACAATGAAGTCATTGTTGAAGAAATTCTCCATTTAATCACTAGTTATTATAATTGATAATATGTAATAATTGCAGGATTGACTATTCCAGCGACAACTCCTTCACAAGAAACAACTTCATATGGAGTGGAATATTTAAGTACAGATATTAGAAGAAATTTATCAACGTCAACAACTTTACAATTTGGTCGAACTGATGTTCACTCCACACAGATGTACTCTACAACGACTTTACAACCACAGGTTGATGGTGAGTAGATGCAATGTAGAATAACATGTAATGATTTTGTTAGATTGCGTTTTCTGAGTCGAACGGTTTAATGACAGAGCATTCATTCATTATTATTTTGAACGACTTTAACACAGTAAACATTAGATAGTAGTGAGTGATGAGAGATATTTAACACATTATACTGTCAACATTAAATTTGATTAGTTGTAGTAGTTGTAGTAGTACTAGTTGTTGTTGTTGTTTTTGTTGTTTTTTTTTGCTGTTTTTGATTTCCGTCTGTCCTGATCTCATGCATAATACTGCGTTGTATATTATGTTTTTAAATTTTGATAAATTGTATTTACTTCGCTGTGTTGACCGATGCGAATGTGATGCTCCGGAAGGTTCTCTGGTTTTTTTCCTGTTTCTTGTGACCACAAACACAGCTCTTTCTTAGTTGAACCGTTATTTGTTGTTGTCTGCATTTATTGATATAGGTGAATGTATGTAAAGGATGGTATTTCATAGCCGATTGATATTAAACACTTCCCTACAGCCGTTTTGTCCTTGTATGAGATGTTTTAGTGCGCACACATCACTGCATGAGTCATTGAAAGTCCAAACTTAGACCCTCCAATTGGCGATTTATCTGTTGATCGTGAAGTTGGTATCTGGTAGTATAAGTTTTTAACTCCAGTCTTAGATGAGCTTATCTGAAGAGCACCAAGCTGGTGTGAAAGTAATATCTAGTGTTTCTCACACTTCCACAGTTATTTGGTCAATATGAGCCTATGAAATGTCATGTCAAATAAGATAAAACAGTGTGTAATAATGACAGTTTTATTTAATGACGATGAAAACCATAACCCATGATTTGAAGCATCGTTTTCATATCAAGCGAGTATCTGTTAATACATGAAATGAAATAAATTGAACCACCACTTACATCATAAAGAGAAAAATTCATCGACGTTGATGAAACCAAAATGTTTCAACAGGAAGTTTATTTTCTATGAAGAGAGATTTACAGTCATAGCCCCACTTATGGGAGGGAAACAAAACATTATGAGTAAACAGGTGTGTACATTGTTAGACACATCAAGACTCCATATCCAACATAACGGTTAAACGTAATGTATTCGGGTTTTGGACAATATAATGATTTAGACAGTCGAGATTGACTATCACAAAACAGTATCTAGTTGAACATTATCGAGCCAGACAACCAAGTTTTTGAACAAATATCCCTTCTTAGGTTTCGAATAGAACGGTGGTCAAGAAGTTGACATACGAAAAGATTCTATGTCATTATATAATATATTGGCAATAACGATCCTGAAACAGATAGATAAGTTGACAAATTAAGATTGATGGCAACCATTAACACCCAGTCAGTTTTTATTCTATATTACTTAGTCATATACATCCTAGGTGTTTTGATATATACAAACCAGGCAGCACTTTATTACTGATTTTATTTGTTCTGAGAGTATCATAAATGGTAGTGGTGGTGGTGGTGTAGTAAACAACAATTGTGGTATGGATGTCTCAACTTGATCACATGAAGTAACAAAGATGGCTGATTCTGACAACCATGCTCATAAATCTATCAGCGTTAACAAGATTGACTGACAAAGGTACAAAACTCATTGCTAACAGCAACAGCAGACAACATGAGTTATTTGCTAGTGAACTCAAAGGAAATCTTCATCAACTCGTTTGTATGTTCACGTCTTAGTAAGCCAATGGTCGTAGCACTCTAAGGTGGAAATACCTAGTAGGTAGAAGACATAGCATTGTCGACTGTATGATCCTGCCAAAAAGACCTGACTACATCCCTGAACGAATGATGCAATATGAAGTACGATTTACAGGACTACATCAGATGCTGCATAAGCAGCCTGAAATAGCTGTGCTAGAAGCAGGCAGTTAGGGTGGCTATGACGAGGGTATACGGTATTGGCAACCGACAAGCTCCCACAAAATGCCTAGCAAACATAGATTATTAGGAGCCAGGAAATGCTACAGTGGAAGGAAGAATTCCGAGCAATCTAATTTGTGCATAGATGGCTCTCATTTCTATCATTCACTCCTAAGTACGCGACCTGACATCACCCCGATGCTACTAAACATAGATAGATGTGTGTGACGCAGCTTTCTAGTCTTATTGTAAGTGGTTTGTCGATAACCAACTGTTGAAGTACGTGATGGCTACTGGTTATTTCCAACTCACTGCTCTAAGATACACATTCACAAATATTCACGTGATATCAAACTGACAGAAAACTACCGCGACCGGCAGTTATTGCACAGATAAGTAGCTAGCACTCTCATACTAGGTTACCCCTAAATGCTTGGAAATCTCAACTCAACATCGAGATGTCAACGCAAAGAAATCAATTAGTTCAAACCTGTTTGTCGAAGAGATATTTGACATTGAGACCGATTTCAAAACAGCCAGGTCAATGCGGGAAGTATGGACTGGGAAATCGGTTTTCGCTAGTCTTATTATGAGAGAAGAAGAACACAATTTAGAAAGATTTACAATATAAGACAGCAAGTTTTCATTCATTTCAACGGAAACATTGTGTAATGAAGGATGGCTGAATGTGCCTTACTGAAACCTGAAAATGTTTGATTACTTCAACACGAATGTTTCCACCAACAGGCTGCCAAGTGAAAGATTGTGATAAGTGTTATTGTTGCTTTTATTGGTTACTGGTTGTCATTGCACTACAGAATATGAATGACTAATTTTCAATGAATGTGTGTCGCCTAACCTGTGACGTCGTCGATGATTGCTGGCAGTTATTGTGGTTGTGTCTGACTCGGTTTACACTAATTGATTATTGCATGTGTTGGATGATATTCTTGTTATGGTTTCTTTGTTGACGACTCGTTGACTTAGTTGATGTGTGTGTTTTAATACAAATTTTCAGATATATTTCTATGTCAAATCAAAGCATTGATTCAGTTTTCACGATCATCAGAAGAAGTCCAATGGTCAGATGACTTAATGGATAATACAAGTGTACTTTATAATAACATTTCAGTAGATATACGAAGCCAGGTATGTTCATTTTATTTAGGATATTTGTATGTGTGTTTCCATGTTATGTACATGTTTATTAGTTAGTGGATCAACGGAATACAACAGTACGACGAGTTTAATGCATTGACTGACTACTCGACATAAATTAATGAGATGGGAAGTTGTCTCGGTCCACGTATATTTGTTTGTTGTATTTAAAACAGAGTTTGAGGCACCAAAAGACTGTATTATTTGACTATTCTTCTTTTAGTAGTGATGGGTAAAGTAGGAGGAATTGCTTAGAACTAATCGTTGTGCGAATGATGTCTATGAATGGGACCGGTCGGAGTTGGGACGGGGGATTGCTTGTAGATTTATGCAAATGCTTTGCATAGAACAAACACTGAATGCAGAGACATGTCGTACCCTGTGATGGATTTCAATATTACACTTTCCAATGTTGTAAACAATCTGGCCATCACTGTCGATAGCACTCGGCATATCACCTCTCGCTTGAACCTCGTTGTCAATGTAGCCTACTGTCACGTGATTAATTTACAGATTGTATGAGTAGGATGTGAAAGTTCTCAAACAAAACTGTTGTCAAAGTCTTCCTGAGTGAAATGTGTGTATTATGGAATTCTGAACTGAGGCGATGGTATGTAGTGTCGCATTCTGGTGAATATTTGACGAAGAAATCTTGACGTCTGCTTTAATTCTGTAAGCAATGATGGTGATTACTAAATATGTCAGTTCTCGATTATCCGTATGATTATTACACTATCGTTTATGCATTGAGGTATTAAGGTAATAAAAGAAGCGTTGGTGTTTCTCTGTAACCAAAGTCACCCTCTCATACTTATGGGGCATGTAATCCAAAGATAACCAGTTTACGATTTCTATGCAGTTAGCATTTAAGACCACTTAAATGGATGAGAGAATATGGGGTGAATGATGTATCAACTGTGATGGTAGATTCAACAATCGAGTTGTAAAATGGATGTTGATTGTAGTTCAAAAATGTTTGCCAATGTTTTTCTTATTGTCAATGCTTTCATCATAGATACACGTCTTGGTAATGAAACTGCATCAAGCTGTTCTGTCAAAATGTCTTTGGCACTTTGAAAGCTTATTTGTAAAGTTATCCAAATGACTATTTATCCTAATGACTAATTGTCTACCTAGTAGGTTTTCCTCACATATTCTTTATCAGTTTGACACACAACAGATTATGTAGAGAGACGTTCTTACATGTTGAGTTGTAGAAATTTTCAATCAACACCTAATATCACTAGATTGATGAAAGCTATTTGTGCGGTTGATCACTCAATAGTGTATGTTGTTTTTAGTATAATTGCAAAATCAACAATATTGTAATCTCAATACCTTCTATTTAATATTGCGTGTTTCGTTTTTCCACTGCCTTATGTATTAACAGATTAATAATGTTGTGCAGTCACTAGGATTCCAAACTATATTATATATCCAGATTATCAATATTCAATTCACTAAGCTTTCTATGATAACTTGTCGTACAAATTGTTCTCCTCATAATAACAATACAGTTGTCGTTGATAATACATTGGCAACGATAACGTTAAATTTGAAATTGCGGTATGATTTGATGCAACAGACAGATAACGAAATTACATCGTTTTTGAAATTTGTATGGATTCAATATGTGAAATCGACAGAGTTTATTTTACATGATATAGAGTTTTCGCGTAAGTTGTATATTAGTAGGTGGGTATGTTGTATTTTCTGTTGTTTGTATTTGTCGCAAGTTTATCAGTTATGGATGTCGTTGATATCGTCTACAATTCGAGTAGAATTGTGGTTGACGGTTCTTCACAAGTCAAAAGATTCGTAACCGTGATGAGTGTCCGAATAATGAAGGACACATAGGAGTTAATTGTCGATGTGTCCCGAACTCTTGCCACCAATAAGCGAATGAAGAACGCTTGAACAAGCCAACGTAAACTATTGTGTTCTATAGCATTTACTTAGATTGGACTAAATTAATTGTGATGAAAGCTTGTCAAAAATTAAGCTTATGAAACTCAGGATTGATTGTCTCAATTGACTTTGTGAATAATTTCATTATATTAGATATTGTATCTACAACAGCCGTTGAGAAACAGGGAGCGCTCCACAGTTCCTTTGTTTAAGTATGTGGGTTTTCGATGTCAGTGAACAACGATTATCGAGACGAGAATTATCCGATCAGGAAAATGAATTTTAGCCGTCAACACTACCTGGACAACAGCTGTCAAAATGTGCGTAAGATTCATACTTTAAACAGCAAGTGATATAATGAGAAGAAGACAAATTCAGTCAGTGTTGATTGTGACCCCCAATATGTGTGAACCAGATCAGTAACGACGAAGATTTAGTTTTCAGTAGGAGGAAAGTCGACTGGTATGCATTGGAGGATGGATGTTGCTGACAGTTAATTGACGATATGGAGATTAGGTGACAGCATAGATTTCAGGATGTTGGTTTGAATTGAGATGTTACTGTCAATTGTGACGAGTGAATCACTGATTGACTAGTGAATTAATGTGTGTTTTCCATTTTACTTGAACAGGTGCACCAACAAGCATTGGGACATCGACAGGCAGCCTCGAGCGAACGGACACAAGTGTTTCTAGAGAAATGAGTCAGTCGACCACGACGACAGGAATGAGGACGCCGACGTCGACGGCGAGCATGCTGATGACTACGGCGTCATCACCGGTAACAAGCGATGCTTTGGGTAGGTGGAATAGTTTTCATTGATGTCAACGGTTTGCCACATATGCTTTTATAGTTGTGTAGAGCGTGTTCTGCATCCTAACCATGTTCGTGATTGCCAACACCCTCATGCACATATGATAGGTGTCAATATTGTTATTATTATTATGATTATGATTATTATCATGAATGTCACTTTCACTGATATTATTATTGTGAGTATTATGATGATTATGCACTTTTACTTGTAGAGATCTCTGTGTTCGAGATTGATATTTTGATCTACATTGAAGAGTTGTCAGTGCCGATGAATTGGTCGAGTGATCTGTTGAATCAGTCGAGCACTATGTACAGGAGTTTATCGACATCGATTTGTAACCTGGTATGTCCTCAATCATATCTTCATTCATTCTCACCTGCATGTGTTGTATTGTTGAAATTATTTTCAGAGAATAATTGTGTGAACTGAGTTCAATATGAATAGGATTGTGTGCAACTGACAAGTAGCTATCTTCGAAATGGCAACAATGCATGCCTTGATGTGTGTTGTGATCGAACTTTGTAGGATATGTTTTCTGAAGAGAGGTTGTTAATTGTAAGCAAGATATAGGTGAATTGATAGGAATGGTGAGAGATGTGTTTGTATGTCAGGTAGTCTTTGTTAGATGTAAATGTTTTGAAGCGAGAGCCACTGGCTGAGTAAACTTGGGATTGTGATGTGTGTGTGTGTGAAGAGAACGAAAGAATGAGTATATTGAGAGATGAATAAATTTGATTGTGTGTGTGCTCCAAGTTCAGCAAGTAATAAAATAAGTAGTTTCGTATGTGGTTGCGTAGTAGTAATCAAGAATATTAGTATGTAGGTAATAAAGTGAGTAAGTTAGGGAGGTGACGGGGGAAGGTGTTGTGGGAAAGTGTAGGTGAAATGCAATGAGGAGATTGTCCAACTGTCTGAGAATGGTAGAGATTAATAAGCACTTAAGTTCGAAGTTTCCACCCCATGCGAAATGCAAACGTGTAACGTAGATGGTGAACCTGCCATAATATAATTGTAGATAGTGAATTCATTGAAATGTGTAGATTTCATGTTAACTAACAGATGTATGCATGCACGCATGACTGATTGTGCCTCCTCTGTTGTAGCTAGTGAATGGTTTACGTCTGGGTAATGAGGAGATTTTTAGAGATGCGAGATGTTTACACGTTGTATTCATTCGGACAATTATCTGGATGAATGTTAGTGAATGGAACTCAAGCATGAGTGGTGGTCATGAATCAATGGAAGCTGTCCGAGGGATTGTGAGTATGGAGTGTCGTTCGCGAACTTCATCACGATTGAATGACACTTATGTTGGCGAAACACTGATTCGTGGTTACAGAAAACTCAATATAACGAGAGGACCAAGTTTCCGAAACGTCACAGTACATCGTAAGTCGTCTTTGTGTTGTTGAACATTTTTGTGCAACTGTTTTGAAATAGTAAGTAGTATGTATCGCAAAGATGGTGACGGTTATTGTTCCAGTGGACTAGCAGGGAGAATGTTGTTCTGAGAGAGATTTATGAAAGTGGGTTGGGAATGTTGATGTCCTCTGCTGTAATGATTTGTAGATAGGCTGACTCGTTGACGAGATATGATATTATATTCATAGTCAGTATTGATGATGTTGGATTATCGTTTAGTTTAGGTCATTTGTTTATATGAAACTTCATAACAATGTTTATGAGTGAAGAGAGGAATGTTTCGATAATTTGATAAAGATGACAATTCATATTGAATTATTATGAAATGTGATGTGAGTTTCAACAAATGAAGCAAACAAAATAAATCATTACAAAGTTTGATGTTTGATTTGTAAATGATAATATTCATGATGAAGACAGGGTGGTGGGGTGGATGAAACATTTCCATGATGATAGGCATGCATGATCTTCCAATGATTGAACGCAGTGGTCTTACATTTTACAATAATCTGCTAACTTTAATGCCAGTGATCTGATATGCAGTGATGCACATTTAGAACTTTTGTCGAAAGAAATCATCAGTAAGTAGTTGTCTAATACACGACATAATTGTTGAAAGTGTGATTGCGCTATGGTCAGCCATGTGCATATAATTTTTGTGTATCAATCGAGTTTACGCACATATACGGTTGATCGAATGCACGTCAATAGAAAAGCCAATACATAGAATTGTATGGGGATGTATGAGGAGGGAAAATAGTCCAACAATCGGTAAAGATTTAAACAGCCTGTAAGAGAATAGAGTTCAATCACATCTGGAACATGGACACACAGCGAAATGTACAATTTAAAACTTGATATGTTCAGGGTATAATGTGAGCCTCTACATAATTGCTCTCCACTAGTCGTCCTCTTACTCTTAAAGTTAGCACGTTATGATTGTTTTGATTGGGCATTATGGTAGGTGTGTTGAATTTGAATGTTTATATCATTCTTTTGGTTGATATGTAGTGACAATGAAGTCATTGTTGAAGAAATTCTCCATTTAATCACTAGTTATTATAATTGATAATATGTAATAATTGCAGGATTGACTATTCCAGCGACAACTCCTTCACAAGAAACAACTTCATATGGAGTGGAATATTTAAGTACAGATATTAGAAGAAATTTATCAACGTCAACAACTTTACAATTTGGTCGAACTGATGTTCACTCCACACAGATGTACTCTACAACGACTTTACAACCACAGGTTGATGGTGAGTAGATGCAATGTAGAATAACATGTAATGATTTTGTTAGATTGCGTTTTCTGAGTCGAACGGTTTAATGACAGAGCATTCATTCATTATTATTTTGAACGACTTTAACACAGTAAACATTAGATAGTAGTGAGTGATGAGAGATATTTAACACATTATACTGTCAACATTAAATTTGATTAGTTGTAGTAGTTGTAGTAGTACTAGTTGTTGTTGTTGTTTTTGTTGTTTTTTTTTGCTGTTTTTGATTTCCGTCTGTCCTGATCTCATGCATAATACTGCGTTGTATATTATGTTTTTAAATTTTGATAAATTGTATTTACTTCGCTGTGTTGACCGATGCGAATGTGATGCTCCGGAAGGTTCTCTGGTTTTTTTCCTGTTTCTTGTGACCACAAACACAGCTCTTTCTTAGTTGAACCGTTATTTGTTGTTGTCTGCATTTATTGATATAGGTGAATGTATGTAAAGGATGGTATTTCATAGCCGATTGATATTAAACACTTCCCTACAGCCGTTTTGTCCTTGTATGAGATGTTTTAGTGCGCACACATCACTGCATGAGTCATTGAAAGTCCAAACTTAGACCCTCCAATTGGCGATTTATCTGTTGATCGTAAAGTTGGTATCTGGTAGTATAAGTTTTTAACTCCAGTCTTAGATGAGCTTATCTGAAGAGCACCAAACTTGTGTGAAAGTAATATCTAGTGTTTCTTACACTTCCACAGTTATTTAGTCAATATGAGCCTATGAAATGTCATTTCGAATAAGATAAAACAGTGTGTAATAATGACAGTTTTATTTAATGACGATGAAAACCATAACCCATGATTTGAAGCATCGTTTTCATATCAAGCGAGTATCTGTTAATACATGAAATGAAATAAATTGAACCACCACTTACATCAATAAGAGAAAAATTCATCGACGTTGATGAAACCGAAATGTTTCAACAGGAAGTTTATTTTTGTTATGACGAAAGAGAGGTGGGGGGAGTGGGGTAGGATGTCCGAGTGCAAATCACTTATGCCCAGGTGGTTTTTGCGCGCCTGCGCTCCGCCCACTTAGTCCCAAGCCGAAATAAGAAAAATGCGAGCCGATAGGTCAGCCAGACAGAATCGAATCTCTATTTCAAGCATTCTCTTATATATACATAAAATCAGACCACACAACAAACCAATTAGAAAATAATCATGATTACAGAACGACGAATATAGTGGTAGTGAATAGGAACAACTTGTACACAACGAATTAACTATAGTCCATAATAAGAGACAATATAATAACAGTAATTATGCTAACCGGGAGGATAGGGCAAGCGGAGCGTAACAATAGTAGGAACAAAATGTCTACATTACACAAAAATCGAATAAATAAAACAGTGTTCGCAACCACAGTTCTGAAAGTTTGTTACACTTCTTTGTATTCCGGCATAACAATTTTCTATGAAGAGAGATTTACAGTCATATCCCCACTTATGGGAGGGAAACAAAACATTATGAGTAAACAGGTGTGTACATTGTTAGACACATCAAGACTCCATATCCAACATAACGGTTAAACGTAATGTATTCGGGTTTTGGACAATATAATGATTTAGACAGTCGAGATTGACTATCACAAAACAGTATCTGGTTGAACATTATCAAGCCAGACAACCAAGTTATTGAATTAATATCCCTCCTTAGGTTTCAAATAGAACGGTGGTCAAGAAGTTGACATACGAAAAGATTCTATGTCATTATATAATATATTGGCAATAACGATCCTGAAACAGATAGATAAGTTGACAAATTAAAATTGATGGCAACCATTAACACACAGCCAGTTTTTATTCTATATTACTTAGTCATATACATCCTAGGTGTTTTGATATATACAAACCAGGCAGCACTTTATTACTGATTTTATTTGTTCTGAGAGTATCATAAATGGTAGTGGTGGTGGTGGTGTAGTAAACAACAATTGTGGTATGGATGTCTCAACTTGATCACATGAAGTAACAAAGATGGCTGATTCTGACAACCATGCTCATAAATCTATCAGCGTTAACAAGATTGACTGACAAAGGTACAAAACTCATTGCTAACAGCAACAGCAGACAACATGAGTTATTTGCTAGTGAACTCAAAGGAAATCTTCATCAACTCGTTTGTATGTTCACGTCTTAGTAAGCCAATGGTCGTAGCACTCTAAGGTGGAAATACCTAGTAGGTAGAAGACATAGCATTGTCGACTGTATGATCCTGCCAAAAAGACCTGACTACATCCCTGAACGAATGATGCAATATGAAGTACGATTTACAGGACTACATCAGATGCTGCATAAGCAGCCTGAAATAGCTGTGCTAGAAGCAGGCAGTTAGGGTGGCTATGACGAGGGTATACGGTATTGGCAACCGACAAGCTCCCACAAAATGCCTAGCAAACATAGATTATTAGGAGCCAGGAAATGCTACAGTGGAAGGAAGAATTCCGAGCAATCTAATTTGTGCATAGATGGCTCTCATTTCTATCATTCACTCCTAAGTACGCGACCTGACATCACCCCGATGCTACTAAACATAGATAGATGTGTGTGACGCAGCTTTCTAGTCTTATTGTAAGTGGTTTGTCGATAACCAACTGTTGAAGTACGTGATGGCTACTGGTTATTTCCAACTCACTGCTCTAAGATACACATTCACAAATATTCACGTGATATCAAACTGACAGAAAACTACCGCGACCGGCAGTTATTGCACAGATAAGTAGCTAGCACTCTCATACTAGGTTCCCCCTGAATGCTTGGAAATCTCAACTCAACATCGAGATGTCAACGCAAAGAAATCAATTAGTTCAAACCTGTTTGTCGAAGAGATATTTGACATTGAGACCGATTTCAAAACAGCCAGGTCAATGCGGGAAGTATGGACTGGGAAATCGGTTTTCGCTAGTCTTATTATGAGAGAAGAAGAACACAATTTAGAAAGATTTACAATATAAGACAGCAAGTTTTCATTCATTTCAACGGAAACATTGTGTAATGAAGGATGGCTGAATGTGCCTTACTGAAACCTGAAAATGTTTGATTACTTCAACACGAATGTTTCCACCAACAGGCTGCCAAGTGAAAGATTGTGATAAGTGTTATTGTTGCTTTTATTGGTTACTGGTTGTCATTGCACTACAGAATATGAATGACTAATTTTCAATGAATGTGTGTCGCCTAACCTGTGACGTCGTCAATGATTGCTGGCAGTTATTGTGGTTGTGTCTGACTCGGTTTACATTAATTGATTATTGCATGTGTTGGATGATATTCTTGTTATGGTTTCTTTGTTGACGACTCGTCGACTTAGTTGATGTGTGTGTTTTAATGCAAATTTTCAGATATATTTCTATGTCAAATCAAAGCATTGATTCAGTTTTCACGATCATCAGAAGAAGTCCAATGGTCAGATGACTTAATGGATAATACAAGTGTACTTTATAATAACATTTCAGTAGATATACGAAGCCAGGTATGTTCATTTTATTTAGGATATTTGTATGTGTGTTTCCATGTTATGTACATGTTTATTAGTTAGTGGATCAACGGAATACAACAGTACGACGAGTTTAATGCATTGACTGACTACTCGACATAAATTAATGAGATGGGAAGTTGTCTCGGTCCACGTATATTTGTTTGTTGTATTTAAAACAGAGTTTGAGGCACCAAAAGACTGTATTATTTGACTATTCTTCTTTTAGTAGTGATGGGTGAAGTAGGTGGAATTGCTTAGAACTAATCGTTGTGCGAATGATGTCTATGAATGGGACCGGTCGGAGTTGGGACGGGGGATTGCTTGTAGATTTATGCAAATGCTTTGCATAGAACAAACACTGAATGCAGAGACATGTCGTACCCTGTGATGGATTTCAATATTACACTTTCCAATGTTGTAAACAATCTGGTCATCACTGTCGATAGCACTCGGCATATCACCTCTCGCTTGAACCTCGTTGTCAATGTAGCCTACTGTCACGTGATTAATTTACAGATTGTATGAGTAGGATGTGAAAGTTCTCAAACAAAACTGTTGTCAAAGTCTTCCTGAGTGAAATGTGTGTATTATGGAATTCTGAACTGAGGCGATGGTATGTAGTGTCGCATTCTGGTGAATATTTGACGAAGAAATCTTGACGTCTGCTTTAATTCTGTAAGCAATGATGGTGATTACTAAATATGTCAGTTCTCGATTATCCGTATGATTATTACACTATCGTTTATGCATTGAGGTATTAAGGTAATAAAAGAAGCGTTGGTGTTTCTCTGTAACCAAAGTCACCCTCTCATACTTATGGGGCATGTAATCCAAAGATAACCAGTTTACGATTTCTATGCAGTTAGCATTTAAGACCACTTAAATGGATGAGAGAATATGGGGTGAATGATGTATCAACTGTGATGGTAGATTCAACAATCGAGTTGTAAAATGGATGTTGATTGTAGTTCAAAAATGTTTGCCAATGTTTTTCTTATTGTCAATGCTTTCATCATAGATACACGTCTTGGTAATGAAACTGTATCGAGCTGTTCTGTCAAAATGTTTTTGGCACTTTGAAAGATTATCCAAATGACTAATTAGCCTAATGAATAATTGTCTACCTAGTAGCTTTTACTCATATTATTTATCAGTTTGACACACAACAGATTATGTAGAGAGACGTTCTTACATGTTGAGTTGTAGAAATTTTCAATCAACACCTAATATCACTAGATTGATGAAAGCTATTTGTGCGATTGATCACTCAATAGTGTATGTTGTTTTTAGTATAATTGCAAAATCAACAATATTGTAATCCCAATATCTTCTATTTAATATTGCGTGTTTCGTTTTTCCACTGCCTTATATATTAACAGATTAATAATGTTGTGCAGTCACTAGGATTCCAAACTATATTATATATCCGGATTATCAATTTTCAATTCACTAAGCTTTCTATGATGCCTTGTCGTACAAATTGTTCTCCTCATAATAACAATACAGTTGTCGTTAATAATACCTTGGCAACGATAACGTTAAATTTGAAATTGCGGTATGATTTGATGCAACAGTCAGATAACGAAATTACATCGTTTTTGAAATTTGTATGGATTCAATATGTGAAATCGACAGAGTTTATTTTACATGATATAGAGTTTTCGCGTAAGTTGTATATTAGTAGGTGGGTATGTTGTATTTTCTGTTGTTTGTATTTGTCGCAAGTTTATCAGTTATGGATGTCGTTGATATCGTCTACAATTCGAGTAGAATTGTGGTTGACGGTTCTCCACAAGTCAAAAGATACGTAACCGTGATGAGTGTCCGAATAATGAAGGACACATAGGAGTTAATTGTCAATGTGTCCCGAACTCTTGCCACCAATAAGCGAATGAAGAATGCTTGAACGAGCCAACGTAAACTATTGTGTTCTATAGCATTTACTTAGATTGGACTAAATTAATTGTGATGAAAGCTTGTCAAAAATTAAGCTTATGAAACTCAGGATTGATTGTCTCAATTGACTTTGTGAATAATTTCATTATATTAGATATTGTATCTACAACAGCCGTTGAGAAACAGGGAGCGCTCCACAGTTCCTTTGTTTTAGTATGTGGGTTTTCGATGTCAGTGAACAACGATTATCGAGACGAGAATTATCCGATCAGGAAAATGAATTTTAGCCGTCAACACTACCTGGACAACAGCTGTCAAAATGTGCGTAAGATTCATGCTTTAAACAGCAAGTGATATAATGAGAAGAGGACAAATTCAGTCAGTGTTAATTGTGACCCTCCCTCCCAATATGTGTGAACCAGATCAGTAACCACGAAGATTTAGTTTTCAGTAGGAGGAAAGTCGACTGGTATGCATTGGAGGATGGATGTTGCTGACAGTTAATTGACGATATGGAGATTAGGTGACAGCATAGATTTCAGGATGTTGGTTTGAATTGAGATGTTACTGTCAATTGTGACGAGTGAATCGCTGATTGACTAGTGATTTAGTGTGTGTTTTCCATTTTACTTGAACAGGTGCACCAACAAGCATTGGGACATCGACAGGCAGCCTCGAGCGAACGGACACAAGTGTTTCTAGAGAAATGAGTGCGTCGACCACGACGACAGGAATGAGGACGCCGATGTCGACGGCGAGCTTGCTGGTGACTACGACGTCATCACCGGTAACAAGCGATGCTTTGGGTAGGTGGAATAGTTTTCATTGATGTCAATGGTTTGCCACATATGCTTTTATAGTTGTGTAGAGCGTGTTCTGCATCCTAACCATGTTCGTGATTGCCAACACCCTCATGCACATATGATAGGTGTCAATATTGTTATTATTATTATTATGATTATTATTATTATTATTATTATTATTATTATTATGATTATTATGATTATTATCATGAATGTCACTTTCAGTTATATTATTATTGTGAGTATTATGATGATTATGCACTTTTACTTGTAGAGATCTCTGTGTTCGAGATTGATATTTTGATCTACATTGAAGAGTTGTCAGTGCCGATGAATTGGTCGAGTGATCTGTTGAATCAGTCGAGCACTATGTACAGGAGTTTATCGACATCGATTTGTAACCTGGTATGTCCTCAATCATATCTTCATTCATTCTCACCTGCATGTGTTGTATTGTTGAAATTATTTTCAGAGAATAATTGTGTGAACTGAGTTCAATATGAATAGGATTGTGTGCAACTGACAAGTAGCTATCTTCGAAATGGCAACAATGCATGCCTTGATGTGTGTTGTGATCGAACTTTGTAGGATATGTTTTCTGAAGAGAGGTTGTTAATTGTAAGCAAGATATAGGTGAATTGATAGGAATGGTGAGAGATGTGTTTGTATGTCAGGTAGTCTTTGTTAGATGTAAATGTTTTGAAGCGAGAGCCACTGGCTGAGTAAACTTGGGATTGTGATGTGTGTGTGTGTGAAGAGAACGAAAGAATGAGTATATTGAGAGATGAATAAATTTGATTGTGTGTGTGCTCCAGGTTCAGTAAGTAATAAAATGAGTAGTTTCGTATGTGGTTGCGTAGTAGTAATCAAGAATATTAGTATGTAGGTAATAAAGTGAGTAAGTTAGGGAGGTGACGGGGGAAGGTGTTGTGGGTAAGTGTAGGTGAAATGCAATGAGGAGATTGTCCAACTGTCTGAGAATGGTAGAGGTTAATAAGCACTTAAGTTCGAAGTTTCCACCCCATGCGAAATGCAAAACGTGTAACGTAGATGGTGAAACTGCCATAATATAATTGCAGATAGTGAATTCATTGAAATGTGTAGATTTCATGTTAACTAACAGATGTATGCATGCATGCATGACTGATTGTGCCTCCTCTGTTGTAGCTAGTGAATGGTCTACGTCTGGGTAATGAGGAGATTTTTAGAGATGCGAGATGTTTACACGTTGTATTCATTCGGACAATTATCTGGATGAATGTTAGTGAATGGAACTCAAGCATGAGTGGTGGTCATGAATCAATGGAAGCTGTCCGAGGGATTGTGAGTATGGAGTGTCGTTCGCGAACTTCATCACGATTGAATGACACTTATGTTGGCGAAACACTGATTCGTGGTTACAGAAAACTCAATATAACGAGAGGACCAAGTTTCCGAAACGTCACAGTACATCGTAAGTCGTCTTTGTGTTGTTGAACATTTTTGTGCAACTGTTTTGAAATAGTAAGTAGTATGTATCGCAAGGATGCTGACGGTTATTGTTCCAGTGTACTAGCAGGGAGATTGTTGTTTCTTGAATGTGTGTGGGCATGCTGTGATGTTACTGTTTGCAAATATGCTAATAGCATTGAATTAAATATGAGTGATTAATAGTTATTTGGTACATTATTGTTGGCTGAACTCTGTGAAACAACAGAATAACCGTTTTACAAATGTGGACCATGGAAGAATTTAAATAGGATGTCAATTTTACTCTGAATACACAAAATTAGCCTATTTCCATTAACGTGAATCTACGTGTACAGGATGAGTTATATTGCTTTGTATGTTGGTGCGTAGACTTGATGAATCTTGACATATGTTATGGAACATGTAAGTTACACAGAATGACAACCTAATAATTATTGTCTGAACTTGTGAACCTACAAATGATCAACAATGACTAACAATTATTGATCAATCATGGAATATATTCAGGTAGTTAAAAAATGCTCTTTATTGTTGTTGTTGAATTGATAAGTTTTACTTTATTCATTAGTTACGTTGCTATACAGTTACATTAACACTTACGATTGAAGAAAATCCTAATCAATGAAAAGCAGTTGAATGTTGCGACTGTGGACATGTATTGTATTATTTAGTTATGGACATTATGCATGTTATGTGTTGAGACATCTGTTTCTGAGTCGATTGTGGAGTTTTGGTAACGGAGCCTAAATATTATCTGATTACAAGTAAATGTTAATGAGATTATTGTATTTAAGCTTTTACATTATGAATGAACCCATGTTGGATTTGTTAATGCTTGAATCACCAATTGACATTTTTGGATACCAGAGACATACTTTTGTAAGTAAGAGAGATTTATGAAAGTGGGTTGGGAATGTTGATGTCCTCTGCTGTAATGATTTGTAGATAGGCTGACTCGTTGACAAGATATGATATTATATTCATAGTCAGTATTGATGATGTTGGATTATCGTTTAGTTTAGGTCATTTGTTTATATGAAATTTCATAACAATGTTTATGAGTGAAGAGAGGAATGTTTCGATAATTTGATAAAGATGACAATTCATATTGAATTATTATGAAATGTGATGTGAGTTTCAACAAATGAAGCAAACAAAATAAATCATTACAAAGTTTGATGTTTGACTTGTAAATGATAATATTCATGATGAAGACAGGGTGGTGGGGTGGATGAAACATTTCCATGATGATAGGCATGCATGATCTTCCAATGATTGAACGCAGTGGTCTTACATTTTACAATAATCTGCTAACTTTAATGCCAGTGATCTGATATGCAGTGATGCACATTTAGAACTTTTGTCGAAAGAAATCATCAGTAAGTAGTTGTCTAATACACGACATAATTGTTGAAAGTGTGATTGCGCTATGGTCAGCCATGTGCATATAATTTTTGTGTATCAATCGAGTTTACGCACATATACGGTTGATCGAATGCACGTCAATAGAAAAGCCAATACATAGAATTGTATGGGGATGTATGAGGAGGGAAAATAGTCCAACAATCGGTAAAGATTTAAACAGCCTGTAAGAGAATAGAGTTCAATCACATCTGGAACATGGACACACAGCGAAATGTACAATTTAAAACTTGATATGTTCAGGGTATAATGTGAGCCTCTACATAATTGCTCTCCACTAGTCGTCCTCTTACTCTTAAAGTTAGCACGTTATGATTGTTTTGATTGGGCATTATGGTAGGTGTGTTGAATTTGAATGTTTATATCATTCTTTTGGTTGATATGTAGTGACAATGAAGTCATTGTTGAAGAAATTCTCCATTTAATCACTAGTTATTATAATTGATAATATGTAATAATTGCAGGATTGACTATTCCAGCGACAACTCCTTCACAAGAAACAACTTCATATGGAGTGGAATATTTAAGTACAGATATTAGAAGAAATTTATCAACGTCAACAACTTTACAATTTGGTCGAACTGATGTTCACTCCACACAGATGTACTCTACAACGACTTTACAACCACAGGTTGATGGTGAGTAGATGCAATGTAGAATAACATGTAATGATTTTGTTAGATTGCGTTTTCTGAGTCGAACGGTTTAATGACAGAGCATTCATTCATTATTATTTTGAACGACTTTAACACAGTAAACATTAGATAGTAGTGAGTGATGAGAGATATTTAACACACTATACTGTCAACATTAAATTTGATTAGTTGTAGTAGTTGTAGTAGTAGTATTAGTAGTAGTTGCTGTTTTTGTTGCTGTTGTTGATTTCCGTCTGTCCTGACCTCATGCATAATACTGTGTTGTATATTATGTTTTTAAATTTTGATAAATTGTATTTACTTCGCTGTGTTGACCGATGCGAATGTGATGCTCCGGAAGGTTCTCTGGTTCTTTTCCTGTTTCTTCTGACCACAAACACAGCTCTTTCTTAGTTGAACCGTTATTTGTTGTTGTCTGCATTTATTGATATAGGTGAATGTATGTAAAGGATGGTATTTCATAGCCGATTGATATTAAACACTTCCCTACAGCCGTTTTGTCCTTGTACGAGATGTTTTAGTGCGCACACATCACTGCATGAGTCATTGAAAGTCCAAACTTAGACCCTCCAATCGACGATTTATCTGTTGATCGTAAAGTTGGTATCTGGTAGTATAAGTTTCTAACTCCAGTCTTAGATGAGCTTATCTGGAGAGCACCAAACTGGTGTGAAAGTAATATCTAGTGTTTCTCACACTTCCACAGTTATTTAGTCAATATGAGCCTATGAAATGTCATTTCGAATAAGATAAAACAGTGTGTAATAATGACAGTTTTATTTAATGACGATGAAAACCATAACCCATGATTTGAAGCATCGTTTTCATATCAAGCGAGTATCTGTTAATACATGAAATGAAATAAATTGAACCACCACTTACATCAATAAGAGAAAAACTCATTGACGTTGATGAAACCAAAATGTTTCAACATGAAGTTTATTTTTGTTATGACGAGAGAGCGATGGGGGGGAGTGGGGTTGGATTGCCGAGTGCAAATCACTTGTGCCCAGGTGGTTATTGCGCGCCTGCGCTCCGCCCACTTAGTCCCAAGCCGAAATAAGAAAAATGCGAGCCGATAGGTCAGCCAGACAAAATCGAATCTATATTTCAAGCATTCTTTTATGTATACATAAAATCAGACCACACAACAAACCAATTAGAAAATTATCATTATTACAGAACGAGGGAAATAGTGGTAGTGAATAGAAATAACTTGTACACAACTAATTAACTATAGTCCAAAATAAAAGACAACGTAATAACAGTAATTATGCTAACCGGGAAGATAGGGCAAGCGAAGCGTAACAATAGTAGAAACAAAATGTTTGCATTACAGAAAGTTCGAATAAATAAAACAGTGTTCGCAACCACAGTTCTAAAGTTTGTTACGCTTCTTTGTTATACGGCAGTCTCGACTGTATGATCCTGCCAAAAAGACCTGACTACATCATTGAACGAATGATGCAATATGAAGTACGATTTACAGGACTACATCAGATGCTGCATAAGCAGCCTGAAATAGCTGTGCTAGAAGCAGGCAGTTAGGGTGGCTATGACGAGGGTATACGGTATTGGCAACCGACAAGCTCCCACAAAATGCCTAGCAAACATAGATTATTAGGAGCCAGGAAATGCTACAGTGGAAGGAAGAATTCCGAGCAATCTAATTTGTGCATAGATGGCTGTCATTTCTATCATTCACTCCTAAGTACGCGACCTGACATCAACCCGATGCTACCAAACATAGATAGATGTGTGTGACGCAGCTTTCTAGTCTTATTGTAAGTGGTTTGTCGATAACCAACTGTTGAAGTACGTGATGGCTACTGGTTATTTCCAACTCACTGCTCCAAGATACACATTCACAAATATTCACGTGATATCAAACCGACAGAAAACTACCGCGACCGGCAGTTATTGCACAGATAAGTAGCTAGCACTCTCATACTAGGTTACCCCTAAATGCTTGGAAATCTCAACTCAACATCGAGATGTCAACGCAAAGAAATCAATTAGTTCAAACCTGTTTGTCGAAGAGATATTTGACATTGAGACCGATTTCAAAACAGCCAGGTCAATGCGGGAAGTATGGACTGGGAAATCGGTTTTCGCTAGTCTTATTATGAGAGAAGAAGAACACAATTTAGAAAGATTTACAATATAAGACAGCAAGTTTTCATTCATTTCAACGGAAACATTGTTTAATGAAGAATGGCTGAATGCGCCTTACTGAAACCTGAAAATGTTTGATTACTTCAACACGAATGTTTCCACCAACAGGCTGCCAAGTGAAAGATTGTGATAAGTGTTATTGTTGCTTTTATTGGTTACTGGCTGTCAATCCACTACAGAATATGAATGACTAATTTTCAATGAATGTGTGTTGCCTAACCTGTGACGTCGTTGATGATTGCTGGCAGTTATTGTGGTTGTGTCTGACTCGGTTTACACTAATTGATTATTGCATGTGTTGGATGATATTCTTGTTATGGTTTCTTTGTTGACGACTCGTTGACTTAGTTGATGTGTGTGTTTTAATACAAATTTTCAGATATATTTCTATGTCAAATCAAAGCATTGATTCAGTTTTCACGATCATCAGAAGAAGTCCAATGGTCAGATGACTTAATGGATAATACAAGTGTACTTTATAATAACATTTCAGTAGATATACGAAGCCAGGTATGTTCATTTTATTTAGGATATTTGTATGTGTGTTTCCATGTTATGTACATGTTTATTAGTTAGTGGATCAACGGAATACAACAGTACGACGAGTTTAATGCATTGACTGACTACTCGACATAAATTAATGAGATGGGAAGTTGTCTCGGTCCACGTATATTTGTTTGTTGTATTTAAAACAGAGTTTGAGGCACCAGAAGACTGTATTATTTGACAATTCTTCTTTTAGTAGTGATGGGTAAAGTAGGAGGAATTGCTTAGAACTAATCGTTGTGCGAATGATGTCTATGAATGGGACTGGTCGGAGTTGGGACGAGGGATGGCTTGTAGATTTATGCAAATGATTTGCGTGGGACAAACACTGAATGCAGAGACATGTCGTACCCTGTGATGGATTTCAATATTACACTTTCCAATGTTGTTAACAATCTGGTCATCACTCTCGATAGCACTCGGCATATCGCCTCTCGCTTGAACCTCGTTGTCAATGTAGCCTACTGTCACGTGATTAATTTACAGATTGTATGAGTAGGATGTGGAAGTTCTCGAACAAAACTGTTGTCAAAGTCTTCCTGAATGAAATGTGTGTATTATGGAATTCTGAACTGAGGCGATGGTATGTAGTGTCGCATTCTGGTGAATATTTGACGAAGAAATCTTGACGTCTGCTTTAATTCTGTAAGCAATGATGGTGATTACTAAATATGTCAGTTCTTGATAATCCGTATGATTATTACACTATCGTTTTTGCATTGAGGTATTAAGGTAATAAAAGAAGCGTTGGTGTTTCTCTGTAACCAAAGTCACCCTTTCATACTTATGGGGCATGTAATCCAAAGATAACCAGTTTACGATTTCTATGCAGTTAGCATTTAAGACCACGTAAATGGATGAGAGAATATGAGGTGAATGATGTATCAACTGTGATGGTAGATTCAACAATCGAGTTGTAAAATGGATGTTGATTGTAGTTCAAAAATGTTTGCCAATGTTTTTCTTATTGTCAATGCTTTCATCATAGATACACGTCTTGGTAATGAAACTGCATCAAGCTGTTCTGTCATAATGTCTTTGGCACTTTGAAAGCTTATTTGTAAAGTTATCCAAATGACTAATGGCGATTGTCTACCTAGTAGCTTTTCCTCACATATTATTTATCAGTTTGACAGACAACAGATTATGTAGAGAGACGTTCTTACATGTTGACTTGTAGAAATTTTCAATCAACACCTAATATCACTAGATTGATGAAAGCTATTTGTGCGATTGATCACTCAATAGTGTATGTTGTTTTTAGTATAATTGCAAAATCAACAATATTGTAATCCCAATATCTTCTATTTAATATTGCGTGTTTCGTTTTTCCACTGCCTTATATATTAACAGATTAAAAATGTTGTGCAGTCACTAGGATTCCAAACTATATTATATATCCGGATTATCAATATTCAATTCACTAAGCTTTCTATGATGCCTTGTCGTACAAATTGTTCTCCTCATAATAACAATACAGTTGTCGTTAATAATACCTTGGCAACGATAACGTTAAATTTGAAATTGCGGTATGATTTGATGCAACAGTCAGATAACGAAATTACATCGTTTTTGAAATTTGTATGGATTCAATATGTGAAATCGACAGAGTTTATTTTACATGATATAGAGTTTTCGCGTAAGTTGTATATTAGTAGGTGGGTATGTTGTATTTTCTGTTGTTTGTATTTGTCGCAAGTTTATCAGTTATGGATGTCGTTGATATCGTCTACAATTCGAGTAGAATTGTGGTTGACGATTCTCCACAAGTCAAAAGATACGTAACCGTGATGAGTGTCCGAATAATGAAGGACACATGGGAGTTAATTGTCAATGTGTCATGAACTCTTGCCACCAATAAGCGAATGAAGAACGCTTGAACGAGCCAACGTAAACTATTGTGTTCTATAGCATTTACTTAGATTGGACTAAATTAATTGTGATGAAAGCTTGTCAAAAATGAAGCTTATGAAACTCAGGATTGATTGTCTCAATTGACTTTGTGAATAATTTCATTATATTAGATATTGTATCTACGACAGCCGTTGAGAAACAGGGAGCGCTCCACAGTTCCTTTGTTTTAGTATGTGGGTTTTTGATGTCAGTGAACAACGATTATCGAGACGAAAAGTATTCGATCAGGAAAATGAATTTTAGCCGTCAACACTATCTGGACAACAGCTGTCAAAATGTGCGTAAGATTCATACTTTAAACAGCAAGTGATATAATGAGAAGAAGACAAATTCAGTCAGTGTTAATTGTGACCCCCAATATGTGTGAACCAGATCAGTAACGACGAAGATTTAGTTTTCAGTAGGAGGAAAGTCGACTGGTATGCATTGGAGGATGGATGTTGCTGACAGTTAATTGACGATATGGAGATTAGGTGACAGCATAGATTTCAGGATGTTGGTTTGAATTGAGATGTTACTGTCAATTGTGACGAGTGAATCGCTGATTGACTAGTGATTTAGTGTGTGTTTTCCATTTTACTTGAACAGGTGCACCAACAAGCATTGGGACATCGACAGGCAGCCTCGAGCGAACGGACACAAGTGTTTCTAGAGAAATGAGTCAGTCGACCACGACGACAGGAATGAGGACGCCGACGTCGACGGCGAGCATGCTGGTGACTACGGCGTCATCACCGGTAACAAGCGATGCTTTGGGTAGGTGGAATAGTTTTCATTGATGTCAACGGTTTGCCACATATGCTTTTATAGTTGTGTAGAGCGTGTTCTGCATCCTAACCATGTTCGTGATTGCCAACACCCTCATGCACATATGATAGGTGTCAATATTGTTATCATTATTATTATGATTATTATTATTATTATCATGAATGTCACTTTCAGTTATATTATTATTGTGAGTATTATGATGATTATGCACTTTTGCTTGTAGAGATCTCTATGTTCGAGATTGATATTTTGATCTACATTGAAGAGTTGTCAGTGCCGATGAATTGGTCGAGTGATCTGTTGAATCAGTCGAGCACTATGTACAGGAGTTTATCGACATCGATTTGTAACCTGGTATGTCCTCAATCATATCTTCATTCATTCTCACCTGCATGTGTTGTA
Source organism: Schistosoma japonicum (assembly GCA_025215515.1). Taxonomy (NCBI): domain Eukaryota; kingdom Metazoa; phylum Platyhelminthes; class Trematoda; order Strigeidida; family Schistosomatidae; genus Schistosoma; species Schistosoma japonicum. The sequence continues at coordinate 21,635,649 of CM046065.1, forward strand.
TTGTTGAAATTATTTTCAGAGAATAATTGTGTGAACTGAGTTCAATATGAATAGGATTGTGTGCAACTGACAAGTAGCTATCTTCGAAACAGCAACAATGCCATGCCTTGATGTGTGTTGTGATCGAACTTTGTAGGATATGTTTTCTGAAGAGAGGTTGTTAATTGTAAGCAAGATATAGGTGAATTGATAGGAATGGTGAGAGATGTGTTTGTATGTCAGGTAGTCTTTGTTAGATGTAAATGTTTTGAAGCGAGAGCCACTGGCTGAGTAAACTTGGGATTGTGATGTGTGTGTGTGTGAAGAGAACGAAAGAATGAGTATATTGAGAGATGAATAAATTTGATTGTGTGTGTGCTCCAGGTTCAGTAAGTAATAAAATAAGTAGTTTCGTATGTGGTTGCGTAGTAGTAATCAAGAATATTAGTATGTAAGTAATAAAGTGAGTAAGTTAGGGAGGTGACGGGGGAAGGTGTTGTGGGAAAGTGTAGGTGAAATGCAATGAGGAGATTGTCCAAGTGTCTGAGAATGGTAGAGGTTAATAAGCACTTAAGTTCGAAGTGTTCACCCCATGCGAAATGCAAAACGTGTAACGTAGATGGTGAAACTGCCATAATATAATTGTAGATAGTGAATTCATTGAAATGTGTAGATTTCATGTTAACTAACAGATGTATGCATGCATGCATGACTGATTGTGCCTCCTCTGTTGTAGCTAGTGAATGGTCTACGTCTGGGTAATGAGGAGATTTTTAGAGATACGAGATGTTTACACGTTGTATTCATTCGGACAATTATCTGGATGAATGTTAGTGAATGGAACTCAAGCATGAGTGGTGGTCATGAATCAATGGAAGCTGTCCGAGGGATTGTGAGTGTGGAGTGTCGTTCGCGAACTTCATTACGATTGAATGACACTTATGTTGGCGAAACACTGATTCGTGGTTACAGAAAACTCAATATAACGAGAGGACCAAGTTTCCGAAACATCACAGTACATCGTAAGTCGTCTTTGTGTTGTTGAACATTTTTGTGCAACTGTTTTGAAATAGTAAGTAGTATGTATCGCAAAGATGGTGACGGTTATTGTTCCAGTGGACTAGCAGGGAGAATGTTGTTCTGAGAGAGATTTATGAAAGTGGGTTAGAAATGTTGATGTCCTCTGCTGTAATGATTTGTAGATAGGCTGACTCGTCGACAAGATATGATATTATCTTCATAGTCAGTATTGACGATGTTGGATTATCGTTTAGTTTAGGTCATTCGTTTATATAAAATTTCATAACAATGTTTATGAGTGAAGAGAGGAATGTTTCGATAATTTGATAAAGATGACAATTCATACTGAATTATTATGAAATGTGATGTGAGTTTCAACAAATGAAGCAAACAAAATAAATCATTACAAAGTTTGATGTTTGACTTGTAAATGATAATATTCATGATGAAGACAGGGTGGTGGGGTGGATGAAACATTTCCATGATGATAGGCATGCATGATCTTCCAATGATTGAACGCTGCGGTCTTACATTTCACAATAGTCTGCTAACTTTAATGCCAGTGATCTGATATGCAGTGATGCACATTTAGAACTTCTGTCGAAAGAAATCATCAGTAAGTAGTTGTCTAATACACGACATAATTGTTGAAAGTGTGATTGCGCTATGGTCAGCCATGTGCATATAATTTTTGTGTATCAATCGAGTTTACGCACATATACGGTTGATCGAATGCACGTCAATAGAAAAGCCAATACATAGAATTGTATGGGGATGTATGAGGAGGGAAAATAGTCCAACAATCGGTAAAGATTTAAACAGCCTGTAAGAGAATAGAGTTCAATCACATCTGGAACATGGACACACAGCGAAATGTACAATTTAAAACTTGATATGTTCAGGGTATAATGTGAGCCTCTACATAATTGCTCTCCACTAGTCGTTCTCTTACTCTTAAAGTTAGCACGTTATGATTGTTTTGATTGGGCATTATGGTAGGTGTGTTGAATTTGAATGTTTATATCATTCTTTTGGTTGATATGTAGTGACAATGAAGTCATTGTTGAAGAAATTCTCCATTTAATCACTAGTTATTATAATTGATAATATGTAATAATTGCAGGATTGACTATTCCAGCGACAACTCCTTCACAAGAAACAACTTCATATGGAGTGGAATATTTAAGTACAGATATTAGAAGAAATTTATCAACGTCAACAACTTTACAATTTGGTCGAACTGATGTTCACTCCACACAGATGTACTCTACAACGACTTTACAACCACAGGTTGATGGTGAGTAGATGCAATGTAGAATAACATGTAATGATTTTGTTAGATTGCGTTTTCTGAGTCGAACGGTTTAATGACAGAGCATTCATTCATTATTATTTTGAACGACTTTAACACAGTAAACATTAGATAGTAGTGAGTGATGAGAGATAGTCAACACACTATACTGTCAACATTAAATTTGTTCAGTTGTAGTAGTAGTAGTATGAGTTGTAGTAGTAGTAGTATCAGTTGTAGTAGTGGTCGTCGTCGTAGTAGTAGTAGTTGTTGATGATGGTGGTTGTGATGGTGGTGTTGTAGGTAGTGTGAATGGTTTTTGTTGTAATTGTATGTGTTGTAGTAGTGGAAGTGAGCTATATAATGCAGGTGTTGATGATTATGTGAGGGTAGTTGTGTGTGTGTTAGTATGTAGATTTTTGAATGTTATTGATTGTGTGTGTGTGTATGTATAATTGTCGACGTGAAGTTGTATAGGTGTATTGTCTTGGTATTTGTTGTTGTGTTGATGGTTGTTATTTTGGCTGTGTGAGATGAGAGGAGTTAGGTGTTTGACTCGCTGACTGAGATATTGTGAATGAATGTCGAAATGAATTTGATATTTAGTGATGTGTGTGTTAACTGTGTTTGTTTGTATGTTTGTGTTGTGTTTTCTCTGCTTCTGTACAGAGACATCGAGAGGCGTTACGACTGACACGAGCAGACGCGTGGAGCACACAGACACAAGTGTTGTTAGTGGACCGATCACGAGCGACACTAGCGCGAGCAGTGACACTAGGACAATCAGAAGCGACAGCACGAGTTCGAGGACCAGCACCGACAGCAGCACGACTACGACGACAACAATGCCGCCGGCAACGACGTTGGGCACCATGCTGATGACCAGCACGTCATCATCTACTGCTGCGACTGCTTTCGGTACGTTCACATTGCGTTAGAAGATGCCGAGTCTTCTGCACACCTCTCTTCCCACAGCCTCCTCCACATGACATGTGTATGCCTGTGTTATCTGCATGGATTGACTGTTTCACCGGTCGATCGATTGGTCACTTCATGGATACAGTGAATTGCACACAATCCCTTGTTACGCCTTCTGAATGCAAATCTGATGATGGTGAAGGTGATGGTGAGTGATGACTGTGTGTGCATCAATGTGACGAGTTGAGTGTAATCAACATAACATGCTGACCATCACACTCACGGATGTGGCGCATGCACGGAGATATTGACGCTGTGATAGTGGTTGGCTTCACATGTAGTGATTGTGCAATGGATTGTGTGTGATTGTGATATTTGTTGAAAGCAGTGTGTTCATTGTGACTGAAGTGTTGATGTGGTAGGTGCGACGAATGTGCTCGTATATTGAATGCATAGTGTTATAAGTATTCGTCGTGATATAAGTGGTAGTAGTTGTCGTTGTAGTGTTGTTGGTGATGGTGGTTGTGGTGGTGGTGTTGTAGGTAGTGTGAATGGTTTTTGTTGTAATTGTATGTGTTGTAGTAGTGGAAGTGAGCTATATAATGCAGGTGTTGATGATTATGTGAGGGTAGTTGTGTGTGTGTGTATGTGTAATTGTCGACGTGGAGTTGTATAGGTGTATTGTCTTGGTATTTGTTGTTGTGTTGATGGTTGTTATTTTGGCTGTGTGAGATGAGAGGAGTTAGGTGTTTGACTCGCTGACTGAGATATTGTGAATGAATGTCGAAATGAATTTGATATTTAGTGATGTGTGTGTTAACTGTGTTTGTTTGTATGTTTGTGTTGTGTTTTCTCTGCTTCTGTACAGAGACATCGAGAGGCGTTACGACTGACACGAGCAGACGCGTGGAGCACACAGACACAAGTGTTGTTAGTGGACCGATCACGAGCGACACTAGCGCGAGCAGTGACACTAGGACAATCAGAAGCGACAGCACGAGTTCGAGGACCAGCACCGACAGCAGGCACGACTACGACGACAACAATGCCGCCGGCAACGACGTTGGGCACCATGCTGATGACCAGCACGTCATCATCTACTGCTGCGACTGCTTTCGGTACGTTCACATTGCGTTAGAAGATGCCGAGTCTTCTGCACACCTCTCTTCCCACAGCCTCCTCCACATGACATGTGTATGCCTGTGTTATCTGCATGGATTGACTGTTTCACCGGTCGATCGATTGGTCACTTCATGGATACAGTGAATTGCACACAATCCCTTGTTACGCCTTCTGAATGCAAATCTGATGATGGTGAAGGTGATGGTGAGTGATGACTGTGTGTGCATCAATGTGACGAGTTGAGTGTAATCAACATAACATGCTGACCATCACACTCACGGATGTGGCGCATGCACGGAGATATTGACGCTGTGATAGTGGTTGGCTTCACATGTAGTGATTGTGCAATGGATTGTGTGTGATTGTGATATTTGTTGAAAGCAGTGTGTTCATTGTGACTGAAGTGTTGATGTGGTAGGTGCGACGAATGTGCTCGTATATTGAATGCATAGTGTTATAAGTATTCGTCGTGATATAAGTGGTAGTAGTTGTCGTTGTAGTGTTGTTGGTGATGGTGGTTGTGGTGGTGGTGTTGTAGGTAGTGTGAATGGTTTTTGTTGTAATTGTATGTGTTGTAGTAGTGGAAGTGAGCTATATAATGCAGGTGTTGATGATTATGTGAGGGTAGTTGTGTGTGTGTGTATGTGTAATTGTCGACGTGGAGTTGTATAGGTGTATTGTCTTGGTATTTGGTGTTGTGTTGATGGTTGTTATTTTGGCTGTGTGAGATGAGAGGAGTTAGGTGTTTGACTCGCTGACTGAGATATTGTGAATGAATGTCGAAATGAATTTGATATTTAGTGATGTGTGTGTTAACTGTGTTTGTTTGTATGTTTGTGTTGTGTTTTCTCTGCTTCTGTACAGAGACATCGAGAGGCGTTACGACTGACACGAGCAGACGCGTGGAGCACACAGACACAAGTGTTGTTAGTGGACCGATCACGAGCGACACTAGCGCGAGCAGTGACACTAGGACAATCAGAAGCGACAGCACGAGTTCGAGGACCAGCACCGACAGCAGCACGACTACGACGACAACAATGCCGCCGGCAACGACGTTGGGCACCATGCTGATGACCAGCACGTCATCATCTACTGCTGCGACTGCTTTCGGTACGTTCACATTGCGTTAGAAGATGCCGAGTCTTCTGCACACCTCTCTTCCCACAGCCTCCTCCACATGACATGTGTATGCCTGTGTTATCTGCATGGATTGACTGTTTCACCGGTCGATCGATTGGTCACTTCATGGATACAGTGAATTGCACACAATCCCTTGTTACGCCTTCTGAATGCAAATCTGATGATGGTGAAGGTGATGGTGAGTGATGACTGTGTGTGCATCAATGTGACGAGTTGAGTGTAATCAACATAACATGCTGACCATCACACTCACGGATGTGGCGCATGCACGGAGATATTGACGCTGTGATAGTGGTTGGCTTCACATGTAGTGATTGTGCAATGGATTGTGTGTGATTGTGATATTTGTTGAAAGCAGTGTGTTCATTGTGACTGAAGTGTTGATGTGGTAGGTGCGACGAATGTGCTCGTATATTGAATGCATAGTGTTATAAGTATTCGTCGTGATATAAGTGGTAGTAGTTGTCGTTGTAGTGTTGTTGGTGATGGTGGTTGTGGTGGTGGTGTTGTAGGTAGTGTGAATGGTTTTTGTTGTAATTGTATGTGTTGTAGTAGTGGAAGTGAGCTATATAATGCAGGTGTTGATGATTATGTGAGGGTAGTTGTGTGTGTGTTAGTATGTAGATTTTTGAATGTTAGTGAGTGTGTGTGTGTATGTGTAATTGTCGACGTGGAGTTGTATAGGTGTATTGTCTTGGTATTTGTTGTTGTGTTGATGGTTGTTATTTTGGCTGTGTGAGATGAGAGGAGTTAGGTGTTTGACTCGCTGACTGAGATATTGTGAATGAATGTCGAAATGAATTTGATATTTAGTGATGAGTGTATTAATTGTGTTTGTTTGTATGTTTGTGTTGTGTTTTCTCTGCTTCTGTACAGAGACATCGAGAGGCGTTACGACTGACACGAGCAGACGCGTGGAGCACACAGACACAAGTGTTGTTAGTGGACCGATCACGAGCGACACTAGCGCGAGCAGTGACACTAGGACAATCAGAAGCGACAGCACGAGTTCGAGGACCAGCACCGACAGCGGCACGACTACGACGACAACAATGCCGCCGGCAACGACGTTGGGCACCATGCTGATGACCAGCACGTCATCATCTACTGCTGCGACTGCTTTCGGTACGTTCACATTGCGTTAGAAGATGCCGAGTCTTCTGCACACCTCTCTTCCCACAGCCTCCTCCACATGACATGTGTATGCCTGTGTTATCTGCATGGATTGACTGTTTCACCGGTCGATCGATTGGTCACTTCATGGATACAGTGAATTGCACACAATCCCTTGTTACGCCTTCTGAATGCAAATCTGATGATGGTGAAGGTGATGGTGAGTGATGACTGTGTGTGCATCAATGTGACGAGTTGAGTGTAATCAACATAACATGCTGACCATCACACTCACGGATGTGGCGCATGCACGGAGATATTGACGCTGTGATAGTGGTTGGCTTCACATGTAGTGATTGTGCAATGGATTGTGTGTGATTGTGATATTTGTTGAAAGCAGTGTGTTCATTGTGACTGAAGTGTTGATGTGGTAGGTGCGACGAATGTGCTCGTATATTGAATGCATAGTGTTATAAGTATTCGTCGTGATATAAGTGGTAGTAGTTGTCGTTGTAGTGTTGTTGGTGATGGTGGTTGTGGTGGTGGTGTTGTAGGTAGTGTGAATGGTTTTTGTTGTAATTGTATGTGTTGTAGTAGTGGAAGTGAGCTATATAATGCAGGTGTTGATGATTATGTGAGGTAGTGTGTGTGTTAGTATGTAGATTTTGAATGTAGTGGTGTGTGTGTATGTGTAATTGTCGACGTGGAGTTGTATAGGTGTATTGTCTTGGTATTTGTTGTTGTGTTGATGGTTGTTATTTTGGCTGTGTGAGATGAGAGGAGTTAGGTGTTTGACTCGCTGACTGAGATATTGTGAATGAATGTCGAAATGAATTTGATATTTAGTGATGTGTGTGTTAACTGTGTTTGTTTGTATGTTTGTGTTGTGTTTTCTCTGCTTCTGTACAGAGACATCGAGAGGCGTTACGACTGACACGAGCAGACGCGTGGAGCACACAGACACAAGTGTTGTTAGTGGACCGATCACGAGCGACACTAGCGCGAGCAGTGACACTAGGACAATCAGAAGCGACAGCACGAGTTCGAGGACCAGCACCGACAGCGGCACGACTACGACGACAACAATGCCGCCGGCAACGACGTTGGGCACCATGCTGATGACCAGCACGTCATCATCTACTGCTGCGACTGCTTTCGGTACGTTCACATTGCGTTAGAAGATGCCGAGTCTTCTGCACACCTCTCTTCCCACAGCCTCCTCCACATGACATGTGTATGCCTGTGTTATCTGCATGGATTGACTGTTTCACCGGTCGATCGATTGGTCACTTCATGGATACAGTGAATTGCACACAATCCCTTGTTACGCCTTCTGAATGCAAATCTGATGATGGTGAAGGTGATGGTGAGTGATGACTGTGTGTGCATCAATGTGACGAGTTGAGTGTAATCAACATAACATGCTGACCATCACACTCACGGATGTGGCGCATGCACGGAGATATTGACGCTGTGATAGTGGTTGGCTTCACATGTAGTGATTGTGCAATGGATTGTGTGTGATTGTGATATTTGTTGAAAGCAGTGTGTTCATTGTGACTGAAGTGTTGATGTGGTAGGTGCGACGAATGTGCTCGTATATTGAATGCATAGTGTTATAAGTATTCGTCGTGATATAAGTGGTAGTAGTTGTCGTTGTAGTGTTGTTGGTGATGGTGGTTGTGGTGGTGGTGTTGTAGGTAGTGTGAATGGTTTTTGTTGTAATTGTATGTGTTGTAGTAGTGGAAGTGAGCTATATAATGCAGGTGTTGATGATTATGTGAGGGTAGTTGTGTGTGTGTGTATGTGTAATTGTCGACGTGGAGTTGTATAGGTGTATTGTCTTGGTATTTGGTGTTGTGTTGATGGTTGTTATTTTGGCTGTGTGAGATGAGAGGAGTTAGGTGTTTGACTCGCTGACTGAGATATTGTGAATGAATGTCGAAATGAATTTGATATTTAGTGATGTGTGTGTTAACTGTGTTTGTTTGTATGTTTGTGTTGTGTTTTCTCTGCTTCTGTACAGAGACATCGAGAGGCGTTACGACTGACACGAGCAGACGCGTGGAGCACACAGACACAAGTGTTGTTAGTGGACCGATCACGAGCGACACTAGCGCGAGCAGTGACACTAGGACAATCAGAAGCGACAGCACGAGTTCGAGGACCAGCACCGACAGCAGGCACGACTACGACGACAACAATGCCGCCGGCAACGACGTTGGGCACCATGCTGATGACCAGCACGTCATCATCTACTGCTGCGACTGCTTTCGGTACGTTCACATTGCGTTAGAAGATGCCGAGTCTTCTGCACACCTCTCTTCCCACAGCCTCCTCCACATGACATGTGTATGCCTGTGTTATCTGCATGGATTGACTGTTTCACCGGTCGATCGATTGGTCACTTCATGGATACAGTGAATTGCACACAATCCCTTGTTACGCCTTCTGAATGCAAATCTGATGATGGTGAAGGTGATGGTGAGTGATGACTGTGTGTGCATCAATGTGACGAGTTGAGTGTAATCAACATAACATGCTGACCATCACACTCACGGATGTGGCGCATGCACGGAGATATTGACGCTGTGATAGTGGTTGGCTTCACATGTAGTGATTGTGCAATGGATTGTGTGTGATTGTGATATTTGTTGAAAGCAGTGTGTTCATTGTGACTGAAGTGTTGATGTGGTAGGTGCGACGAATGTGCTCGTATATTGAATGCATAGTGTTATAAGTATTCGTCGTGATATAAGTGGTAGTAGTTGTCGTTGTAGTGTTGTTGGTGATGGTGGTTGTGGTGGTGGTGTTGTAGGTAGTGTGAATGGTTTTTGTTGTAATTGTATGTGTTGTAGTAGTGGAAGTGAGCTATATAATGCAGGTGTTGATGATTATGTGAGGGTAGTTGTGTGTGTGTGTATGTGTAATTGTCGACGTGGAGTTGTATAGGTGTATTGTCTTGGTATTTGTTGTTGTGTTGATGGTTGTTATTTTGGCTGTGTGAGATGAGAGGAGTTAGGTGTTTGACTCGCTGACTGAGATATTGTGAATGAATGTCGAAATGAATTTGATATTTAGTGATGTGTGTGTTAACTGTGTTTGTTTGTATGTTTGTGTTGTGTTTTCTCTGCTTCTGTACAGAGACATCGAGAGGCGTTACGACTGACACGAGCAGACGCGTGGAGCACACAGACACAAGTGTTGTTAGTGGACCGATCACGAGCGACACTAGCGCGAGCAGTGACACTAGGACAATCAGAAGCGACAGCACGAGTTCGAGGACCTCTCCGTCTGTTTATTCTACAACTTATTTAGCTAACTCCACTTCTTCTTCTGGCCTTACTTCCACTGCACGATCTGAATCGTCAACTACTATTAGCACGACTGTTTCTACCACTGCAATGGAATCCATCAACATCGGTATAGGTATGTGTCAACATATTTTTTTCGTTTTTTTTTCGTTCATGCTTTGATCTTTCATTGTGTATTATGTTTTCTTGTTTATTCGTATAAATACTGTTTTTTTATCTCTCCTGTTCTATATATATTTTATCGTTTTCTACTGTAGTTCTGCGTTCATTTATAGGTTTGTGTAATTTAAGATTGATGTCGTAAATTGTTTTTAAGTTAATTCAATTTATTCTTTATCATACTATGATAAAGTTACCATAATATTTACTATTGGTCACTTGTATATTACGTAATTATTGACAAATTGATATAAATTTAATGTTAATTACTTTTGGACCTTTTCAAGTTGAAATTGTCCCACACGAACATCTATTAGCTATCAATTACCTGTTAAATTTTCATGTCTTACTTTTAAAATCATTTCAATATGGAAGTTACAAAGCTAATGTATATTAATAGTTCGAGCATGACAAACATTTCTAATGAGTCAAATAAATGAAATGTGAAATTATTCTGTTAAAATTGTTATTGTCAATTTATTAAGATTTCCCAAAGAAGGAATATTCTTGTTGACAGTTAAATAAAATGTTCTTTGTTTTGTAATTATTGACTTGTCCTACCTTCTTTCTTTCTTTCTGTCTCTCTCCCTCCAGTATATACACAGTTTCGAGTGAAAGGTGTTTTATCGAATTCAAGAAATCGTGAATATATTCCATGGTCTGATGATTACAATAATTATCAATCTATACTTTATATTAATTTGGCCAACATATTTAGAAATCTCGTAAGATAATTCATTGTTACATAATGAACTGTGATATTTGTTTTCTATTTAAGAATTTCACATACACACACTCTACTATTCATTTGATGTTGTATTCAACAATGTACTATTCATTAATGATCTCAATTTAAGCATTTAGTACTAGTTACCTATCCCCCTTAACACCTTCTTACCCATCAACTATCTGATATAAACATGTTTTATGCAGTGCAACTCAATATCCTGGATAGAAAAGTTACAACTTGATAAATGGAATTCAAGGTATAAATCACATTGTATCCATCCATTAAATGAATAGTAAAATATTGAAAATTTGAAGTTGGCTGATGAATTAACTGAATACTGTTAAAGTTGTTTTGCCTTCAGGTTTTTCACGTTTATGATGTGTTTAAAGAAATTAAATGAAATAAATTATAACGTGCGTTTATCTAGGGCAATCCACATTGTATTCAATATCTTACACCTTTGTGTAGTTTTTTATAAAGACATTGAGGACGCATGAATTTCAGTGAAGGCATCTCTCTTTCCAACGAAATCATTATCTGAATTTGATGACATGAATTAGCCTGATTTAGACAACCATTAGGAATTATGATTTGACAATGTGACAGCAAATTCACTCTAGTAGTACATAGTCACAAATCTACCAAGAAATGTAACCTTAGGTATTCAGATTTCATGGTGAACCGTATCAGTATTTTTGTTGCGACCCCATCCATTGCTGTCACTGGGTAACTGCCACACATCCGACATTGTTGAACTCACTTGATCATATCTTATCACTAGAACTTTAAAAACTCATTATTAAGCCCTACAGTCGTACACGTTTCGTGAATAGTACTCGAGTAATTAATAAACATGATAATGTGATAATTAGATGAAAACAAAACAAACCTGCCTATGTAATCTGCAACAAAACACTACAATACTGGACGGAGAAAGGAGGATGTGATTCAAAATGACATGTAGAACTAACAAATTAAACACCGATGGATTCTGTAAAGAACTTGAACATCAACATATGATTTGTATGCGTAACCATAAGGACACTGCTATACTACAACTAAATACCACTAGCAAGAAATAGGCCTCGATAGCCGTAGTGGATACCCTCACCTCACCCTTCAACGTATGCATGATTCTGAGTAGATCTACAAGTTCACCTGTCGTTATGAAACAAGGTGCATAGACAGTTGTCACAGTTCACTTCGAATACAAATATGAAAACATAGTTATTTTATATTTGTTGCAATCCTAACTTGCATTGAATTTGTAATGCATGGCTAAGAAATCTGTAAATGTTGTGTTTACCATAACAACATGATACATTTTGTAATGTTGGGCCCCGTGAGCAGAATGGTTTAATTGCAACAACACCAACGCCTTTTCAAAAAGAAGTAAGTATTTTGGTTATTCACTAAGTGATAGCATTTACCACATCATGAAAGCGACTACTCACACTAAATTCATAGGCAAAAATGTCAAATGACATTTCGAGAATTTCAGGGAATTTCAATTGACATACTATTTGCATTAATCAGAAATAAATCAGTAACAGTTTATCAATCCATGTAGAAGATGTCATTCAATCATATGATCAGGAGTTAACTGAGTAGAAGAACCGACGAGAGAAAACGAGACAGGATACTAACATGACAAAACAACTAGTCGCTGACACTATCATTTAGTACTTGTTAAACAACACAATTACCTAGAGCATCAACAAAAGCATTGTTGTTGTAACCTTTCAGCCTACATAGTCTTCCATTACTAAACACATTCATCTAGGCTACAAATTTCCGTTATATCAGAAATTAAAGTTCATAGCTTAATTTCGGGAAGTTATGCGTGCACTGCTCAGAAGTGGTGGCAAACTAGAACAAAACAGCTGTGAAGCATTCTTTAATTATCAAATACTCCACTCTTCCTTAATTCATATCGACCTATGACACAATCCCCACTTAACCCTTGATTCTCTTCACTGTTGATATGTGTTTACTTAAACTGCCCTTTTCAAACAATTGATTTTCTATCAGATCATCGACAGTTTATTAACTGCGAATTCACAAATATTTCAAGGAGCTAGATGTACAATAGTTATCTTTATACGTATTACTATATTTATTCGAAGTAAACGACAAATTGTCAGCTCTCCAATCAACAGTACTTCAATAGATGGAATACAAGGTAGTGCAACAGTTGAACTACAAACATTGTCTGGTTCACAATTGAGTCAAGATCAGTTTACTGAATTATTAACTGATGGTTACAATCAGTTGAATAAATCATCTGGTGCATTATTAAATAATGTGCAAGCGACACGTAAGTACTTACATATAACCTAATAACTTTTAAGCTAAAATATAGCAACTCATTGAAACTTTCAGACCGTCCTATTAGAATGTTAAATACTGGCAAAACCTGAATAGAAACATTTCGGCCGTTGTTGTTGGCCGATATGATTGATGGTAAAAGAGAAATTTTTATTAGTGAAACTCATTGCCAAACTGTTCAATTTACTCTGTCTATCTTCATTAGACTACTAATCAAGGAGTAGTGTAAACTCTGTAAAAGCATAACTACCATTTACAATGTATTCATTTAATGCCTCTCTTCTTAGTGTTCAACACATCTACAACAATTAATCACTACGTAGTTACCTAATTTCATGTTAGTGCAGTCCCTTCAGAAGTGATCACAGACTATTGGTCAAGTTAGAATTTGATCGCCAGTCTAAATTACTTGACATCTGACTATTGTCACTTGATACCGAATCGCCAGCAGCAGAAACTACATTGCACTATGGACTAGATAAGCTTAATATTAGTATCTATCCAATAATCAGTTAATATCTGCATCTCATGGATAAAGTTCTAGAGCTACGCGATTATCTCAATGATAACGTCCCAACAAGTGTTATTGGCTAACTAGAATTTGTGTCTTACTGACGAAACATAGATGAACTATACTTTCCTATAGTCTTCTTTAGACTATCCAACACTGTTTGCATTTAAGTCTCCAGAAGACAGTTTTATTTCCTATCCATGTATTTGTCACAGAAATTTGCGTTTTCAATGCATATCTAACATCTACATCCAATATTTATGTGAATTGACAGTATACTCCAGAATAAAGTGTCTGTAGTTTCATGTAATGGGAGATGGCTTATAAGCCAGGAGGAATATCATGGAGGTGATATGTTATCTGGGCAAGAGTGCTAGATCGCAGAACACACTTGAAATTTTTATACAGAACAGTAACAACCAATTGCATTTTGGATCAATAGAGTAAACTGTTAGACACTCGCCTCTCTTTTATGTATATTCTGGTGATGTCGTCAAGAAAGATAGTCAACTGTTAAAGAATACAGTATCTTTGAAAACAATAGCTGCTCCACTTTATATTAGATTGTAATTAAAAGTAGAATGCAGAACACACCAGATAGCTTGTTCGAGACACACCAAATGAATCGGTCTAACATTCTAATGTTAATATGTTCACATTGACAAGAGAATCTAGTGTTTCTCATTTCAACTACCATTGGATTATTTACCAAGTTATTACCTTCAGACAACATCTGGTTTACTCAACTTATTATGTCGTCATTGTTCAGCACTCGATTTTAATTGTTTTCAAATAAGTGTAGATGCACACACATTCTTTGTACTTACTCTCTGTACAGGTATTACTCCAGTACTTACTTGCTCGAGTACTCAACTAATTTGTGGTGATCATGCATCATGTCGAAATACTGAAAATGGTGTACAATGTACATGTGATCCAATGTGGAAAGATACAACACCATCCGATCCTGGTAAACATTGTACATGTAAGTATTGTAAATAATAATGTTGATTATTCTGTTAAGTCAATACAACTTCTAACGTATTTCTCGAATTGTTCAAATATATTCATGCAATTCAATCATACTTGTCTGATTAATTCATTCAAACTTTGGAAAAGTGGATGAATCATATATGGGATTGAAATTAATTGAAGAATTGTTAGAAATCAAATAACATTATAATTTAGAATAGGTTTGTATCTTCCCGTTGAATATGTACCCGTTGCACAAGTGTGACTGTCTGGACACAGTAGCCTAGTGGCGAACGCGGTGGCGTTTGACACGAAGCGGACTGAGTTCTAATCCCAGTGTGAACATCAACATTAGGATGCAGGTACATTTAGCCGATGAGTCTCAAATAGGACGAAACGCGCGTCCTGGATTCCACTTGCTAGTCACAATCCAACCCGAATAACATGAGTTAGTTGTTTTTTTTCTAGTTTGAAACTACCCATCAATACTTCACTGAGACTGTTCTTACAACGTAGAATCAAATACAAGAAACCATAAATATTTTGGCGTATGACATGAAGCCTAAATATGAATTAAAGTTTGAATATGAATACTGGATTGTAACGGGTACATCCAACTGACGAGTCTCCCAAAGGACGAAAGATCAATATTCAAAAGAATAATTCCTACAAATGCATTACATAATAAATGTTACCGCACGCTATATTAGTAACAATAAAGTCGTTTAACTTCTTTAAATGTTCCCATTAAGTCATTAAGAACACAAATAGGGCAAAGAAATTTCTTTTAATTTAATTCCTCATCATGATTCAACATTAAGATGCATATAATTTTACATTGAAATACAAAATCAATGCGCATATATTGGTGATAAGTTACCATAGTCTAGTAAGGAACAAATAAGGACGATAAGAAGCTCCATCCTAGCACATCTAGTTGACACAAACCATCAAGTTGACATTAATTCAGCATTTAAAGTGATATATCGAATTCCACTGAATTTATCGAGATGTCACCTCCTGCAAACAGCAAAAGCCATAGCTATACACCTAAACAAATCTACTCTTTGTATTCAGAAAGCATTTGTAAAGCCACTATTTTTGCCTATTGATCATCAAGCTAATTTCAAGCGTCACACTCTACTCCTAATCTTTATTTTATTCCTGTCTTCTACATGTGTTTTACAAACTTAGTCGCCGTTCTTGTTTTCACACGATTAAATCGAGTAACTAACTGATATCTAGAATTTTTCTTACATTTTTCATTTTCTTAATTCAGAAGCCTTAGAGATAATTAATTTTGGTCTTGTTCAATCTTCATGTAATCTAAACTTTCTACGTTATAATTTGATGATAATTTTGTGAATGTGCTCACCACTAGTTTATGGGTATCAATTTCGTATTCCAATGTAAAACTATGTGTGTCTTAGTGTTGAGTCACGATGTATGATAAACACAGAACCTGACACATGTGTGCATCGATCCAGGTTGCCATACTTCTAAAGTGCAGTAAGATTAACATCACATTAGTAAAAGTAGAAATTACATCGATGATAATAATAAAAACACATAAAAGATAACTCAGGTAGAAAAAAATTAGTGCGTGGAAAGAAAGCTTTGAAATAATCGAAAGCTCACGATTTAAAGAAGGACACTGAGTGAATACAGCTGCGACATTGTGACCGATTTTGAGCCATGTTTCCCAATGTTTACAATAATTGGTTACGGCATTCGCTCGGGCCCCAAGAAGGTAACCTACAACTACCCAAACGACTCAAATCAGCAGTTATCAACTTCATGGACTGATGCCATGGTCGAGTTAAAGCTCAGTAAGCTGTCACGAGAATTGTCAACTTCAAGTAGTGTTTGTCACGATCCCGTTTTATTTAATTTCGACATGAATGTTCCCATCAGAACCCTTCCACCAATCTCTCGAGGAATTGATCTCCTTCCTGGAAAGCCACTTGTCAATTTATAATACGCAGACGATATCGTCCTACTCAGTGAAGACGCTGACAATAGGCAGTCTCATGAATATCGCGAGTAACAGTCCAAGCATGTTCGAAATGCGTGTATCTGTTATGACGAGAGAATAATGGGGGGTGATTGGGGTTGGCCGAATGCAAATGACTGGTGCCTAGTTGGTTATTGCGCGTCTGCCCTGTGCTCACTTAGTCCCAAGCCGAAATAAGAAGAACGCGAGCCAATAGATCAGCCAGACAGAATCATATTATATTTCAAGCATTCTTTTATATATATATATATATATATATATATATATATATATATATATATATATATATATATATAAAATCAGACCACACAACAAACCAATTAGAAAATTAACATGAATACAGAACGAGGGAAATAGTGGTAGTGAATAGGAGTAACTTATACACAACTAATTGACTGTAGTCCATAACAAGAGACAATATAATAACAGTAATTATGCTAAATGGGAGAATGGGGCAAGCGGAGCGTAACACTAATAGAAACAAAATGTTTACGTTACAGAAAGTTCGAATAAATGAAATAGTGTTCGAAACCACAGTTCTGAAAGTTTGTTACACTTCTTTGTGGTCCGACCTAACAGTATCTACGTCCTTATGCAAAATATTACTCCAGGATTAGTCTGAATCATCGCCTAAATTTGTCATAGCAAGTTTAGTTGAACGTGTTGACCATTTCTTTGTTCTTGAAGACTCCTCACTCTTCGTCAGTTGGTGTCGGACGAAACCTAAGCAAGAATCCAGAAAGTTTGCCTGGCTTTTATCACGTTACTTGTGGCGTAGGTGAGATATCCGTCTCTCAACGAAAGGCCGAGTATGCTGAGCAGGAGTAGAATCATCATGGGAGAAGAGTGGGGGCGGCCAAACAAAAACATAGTATAATTCGATGAAGTCTCTGACTATTGGTCTGAGCCATATTGGTAGATACAGACTACTTAATTCAGATTCGCATGATAATCCTTACCATTTTATGGAGACATTGGGTGATATAGCTCAAGATAGGTAACACTGATGCAAGTGTATTCACTGCTTATCTTTATTTACATCTTAGTTTCTTGCATATCGTTCTTTCCCATGGTGCTCTATTATCGTATTATTCCTGAAAAATTTGATCTTATCGTATCGATGTAGTATAGTAGCGTGAACCTACAGGCACATAAACCAGCTTCTATGTTGTTAATGATTGAATGTAATGATTTCAACCATTTGTCTATTACTAAATTGTTATGACGAGAGAATTGGGTGGTGTGGATGGGGTTGGCCGAATGCCAGACTACTTTTGCCTAGTTGGTAATTGTGCGCCTGCCCTATGCCCACTTAGTCCCAAGCCGAAATAAGAAGAATGCGAGCCAATAGATCAGCCAGACAGAATCAAATCTATATTTCAAGCATTCTTTTATATATACATAAAATCAGACCACACAGCAAACCAATTAGAAAATTAATATGAATACAAAACGAGGGGAATAGTGGTAGTGAATAGGAACAACTTGTACACAACTAATTAACTGTAATCCATAACAAGAGACAATATAATAACAGTAATTATGCTAAACGGGAGGATAGGGCAAGCGGAGCGTAACAATAATAGAAACAAAATGTTTACATTACAGACATTTCAAATAAATGAAATAGTGTTTTTAAACAGAGTTCTGAAAGTTTGTTACACTTCTTTGTGGTCCGACCTAACATAAATATACACGTCTAATTTATCACATACTAAAACGTATCAGTTATCATCGACAACTGGATTGATTATCTAATCTTAATCATATCAATCATATGCAACTTTAAATAAGATAAGATTCAATAATGATAACTTTCTTTTTATTTGTTGACTTTTCATTCTTCTATTTACATTTAGTACATCCTGGAACTATTGCATTAATTGTATTCGCTGGAATATTATTACTCTTAGCAATTATCGCTATTATTTATTTTGTTATTAAAACAAAAAGTATGAAAAAATTCAAATTAAAAACTATTTCATAAATGTACTGATTATGAAGGGAATATAATTTCACTGGTTTATTTTATAGATATATAAACACATGTATGAACATTGAACAATTGAACTGTTATATAATGCATATACATTTACATCTGAATATCTTTATTTATTTATTTTAATATAATCAGTAGTTATTATCATCTTCATGTTTTCATTATGAATTTTTACTGATTGAAATATGTACTGCATGTGTATACCTATACGTGGCATTAGTCCATCAAGTTCAGTCAGTCAGTCAGTCAGTTACAACATAGAACTTTGTACATGCGTACATCAGTTCAAGTTGCCATGCCTCAATTAGCAGATAAAGATTAAATTGTCGGACCAAATCCCAAAGTAGGGGAGGTAGTAACAGAGTAAGTACTAACGGGAAGGCATAGAGATCATAGATAAGATTTGAGATGAAAAGTGATTCAGTAAAGACAAAATTATAATAAGCTCAAAAATTAGAATTTGGAGGAAGACAAGGAGTGGATGCACCTGCGCCATTGCAATCGATTTTGAGCCATATCACCTAAAGTCTCTAACCATTTGTTACGATCATCGTGAGGGCCCCAACCAGGTAGTCTGCATCTACTAACATGGCTCAGACCAATTGTCAATGACTTCATGGATTGGTGCCATGTTTTCGTTTGGCCATCCCTAGCTTTCTTCCAACCTACTCCTACAACAGACAACGTTGCTCGTCGAGGTAAACAGTAGTCAGGCATACGTGACACATGTCCTAACCACCTCAGCCGGTGAAGATTCACTACTTCATCAATAGACTTACCGTATTTCCCTAGTACTCTATTCCTAACCCATGCATTACTTACTCGGTTGTCCCAGCAAACACGAGCAATGTTTTGGAGACATCTATGATCGAATACTAGGATCCTACGAATATCCTCTACTCTTAAAGGCCATGTTTCACATCCATAAAGTAAAACGGATCTGACTGCTGCACAATAAACGCGTCCTTTTGTCATCAAGTTACTGACTGTCGACTTAAGTTATGTTATAACACATGATGTGTAGTTCAAACAAGTATGTAGAATTCTTACTTAGCTACTATCGAATATGAAGTCTGTGAAAATTATACCATCTCAAGGTGAAATATTCGACTGCCTAGTACTAGATTATTGAAGTCCTAGTTAAACCAAATCAAAGTGACCTGGTTAGCATTTTTTTTTACGGGATTGGGTTACTAACCCCATGTCCAACCCTTCTCCTTTATCCGTGCTTGGAATCCGCAGCAACCCTAGGAGGATTCCAGGCTGAGGAAGAAATTAGGAAAAGACGCTGGAGGTGGATAGAACATATTGAGGAAATCACAAGACAAGCACTAACTCGGAATCATCAAAGCCAAAAATAGAGGAAGACTCAAAAACACATTGCGTCGGGGATTAGAGACACATGAAGAGCATATGGGGATAACTGGAAAGGAAAGCTCAAGACAGAGTTGGTCGGAGAATGCTGGTCGATAGCTTATACTCCACGTGGAGTAACAGGGATTGATTGAATAAATATCCAGTTCATTAAATAAAACTCACTTAGATCACTTCATGACATCGCCTGATTACTGAAGAAATAAACATACCAGTTTTAAATAACGACAAGCGTTGTTCTCTTACTAGATTTAATCACTATTCTGTCAAACACACTCGTTTGTCTGTTAACTTAGTTTTGTTTCTAATTACGTAACATCATTAATTCATAAAGGAAGATCAAGTATACAATACTCATATATAGTAAAAATACTTCTAATAGTTTGTATTGTGACTGGCAAGTGGAATCCAGGACGCGCGTTTCGTCCTATTTGAAACTCATCGGCTGGATGTACCTGCATTCATTCTACTACCAATTCGCCCATTGCACAAACGTGACTGTCTGGACTCAGTAGTCTAGTGGTGTACGCGGTGGCGTATGACACGAACCGGACTGAGTTCGAATCCCACTGTGAACATCAACATTGGGATGCAGGTACATCCAGCCGATGAGTTCCAAATAGGACGAAACGCACATCCTGAATTCCACTTGCCAGTCACAATACAAATTAAATGATATTTCTGAATAATCGCTATATCGAGGCGATCCGCACAGGATGCACATATAGCAACAGTGACCGACCAGCTTCAGTCTATAACAAATCAATGGGAATATACAAATTCATTCTACTACTTCTAATAGGCTTGTATTTTCTCTGATGTTCATATTTACAACAGTAATTAATCGATTTCTATTAGTATTATGAGCCTTCTGAACCGATAACGTCAATATAACTGTTTTGTCATAAATCTTAGTAAAGTAAGACTATACCTAACATCCAAATAGGAAACGTGGATTTCTTTTGTAATCAAAAACCTTAATGTGAACATAAATGATATACCAGGCATCTAAAGAAGATTGATTATCTTCAAGAATTGTTTTTTTCTGTAGATTATTTTATTTGTATACAACGCGGATATTTTATTTCAATTATTATTCAGTTCCCCTTGCCCTATTCTTTCATTTAACACATTAACTGTTAATACATCATTTTTTTATTGACAAACTGTTGCTAATCACTTGCGTATGCCTTACTCCAATTCACATTCACCACAACTACCCTTATTTTTGTATTAGTGTTAGTTTTCTAATCGAGTGACTGAGTGGTGAGGTTTCACGTATATATAAAGGAATGTTTGAAATATAATTCGATTTTGTCTAGTTGATTTATTGGCTTGTTTTTCCTTTTCTGGCCGGGAATCAAGTGGGGATTGGGTAGACGTACAGGGACCGACTCAGCACTCATTGGCATTCTTATTGTGATCATAACAAGGCTATATCGATTAATTAGTCTCATACATCCAACCATAGAAGTCATAAAAATAACATTCGAATGAAGCTGACAATTACTAAATAGGATAAGACACACATATTGTATTCCACTATTAATGTGTATATTAATTAGAAATAATACTGCTAAGAAATGAACTAAGGTTTCAAATGTGTATCACTAGATTTAAACTTAGTAACTGTATAAGACTAACGGCTTACGAGTTCGATTCAGTCAAAACAATCACGCTTCCTAACACTCGATTCAAGCAACTATGTTAAAGTGACTTGTATTAAATCAGCTAACTTGTCAGAAATTAATCAATTACTAGTAATAAATCAAGAATCCTATTTAACCGCCACATTATCACAGGAACATATCAATCCTGAAATCCAGTAACAAATGATTAGGCTAGGAGAGAAGGTCAATCACAGCGCAAACAGCTTAGTGACAGTGTAATAGACTGTGAAGCGGAGCAACACTGATGCAAATCGTATAAGGAGCATCAATTACTTTAAAATTGCAGATGCCTTATTGAAATATGCTAAATAGCACGAAACTTAAATAGAGCAGGAATTCTTATCAAGAAATTTCAACAAACTAGTAGACGTTAAGAGAAAGAGAATAAATGAAACAAGTACGGAAAAAGTGCATTTTACCAGCGACTTATAGCCATCCTGAAAATTCCCAGGTGCCCACTACGTAATCTGTCGACCAAACTCTAGTTAAGAACTCTCTCAAACCAACAAAATCAGTTATTCTAAGACATTTTTATGCTCTTCAAACAAGTTAAACTAATGTAGGAAGATTAATTTTTAGTGATATAATCCAACAGTTATAGTGTAAAACCTATCAAATGTTAAGATATCAGTAAGTAAACTCTGCGATACGCAAATCACTCTCGTCTCTGTCATTAACATAAAAACCTTAATTGTAAGACTGATTATTCATTCTTAATCCTAAAACTAAATTGTATTTAAAAAGAAACTCATCAATAAAGAGATGGATATGTCGTCTTCTCCATTTTCTAATAGTAAAATCTGCAGTAAACTTCGATGAACTGTTCAAGAATGCAAAATCGCTATATCCTTTGCAAAAATATCATTTTAATAGATTAAATTAATCATCATCAACGTAGAACCGAGCGAATACATCCATAGTTTCAAGTTGCCATACCACATTGTCACTACGAGATAACAGAGGTAACATAATACAAGAGGTGAGAGTAATGGTGTGCAGAAAATGATGATAGAATTCAAGATTTAGATGAAGTTAAAGAGTGAATACACTGTGACCGATTCTCCAAGTGTCTCCAGCCATTTATTGTGACTATCACGTGGACCCAACCAGATAATCTGCATCTACCAGCATGGCTTAGATCAACAGTCAAAGACTTCATGGACTGATGCCATGTTTTAGTTTGGCCGCCCCTACGCTTCTTCTATCCTACTTCAACCCTAGCCAACATCGCGCGACAAGGCAGGCGGTAGTCAGGAATGCGCAACACGTGTCCTAACCATCTCAGTCGATGAAGGTTAATGACCTCTTCGACTGACTTACCATATTTTTCAAGAACCTTTTGTCTAACCTCCATATTATTATTCGATTGTTCCATGATATACGAGAAAAAAACATTAAATTAATATTCCTATATTATGCTTGAATTGAGTTGGATTATGACTGGCAAGTGAAATCCAGGACGCAAGTTTTGTTCTATGTAGGACTCGTCAGTTGGATGCACGTACATCACGATGTTGATATTTACACCGGGACTTAAACTCAGTTTATTTTGTATCAAACATCGTCGCGTTCACCACTGGCCAGACAATTAAAACAGTTCAATACCAGTCCATATTAAATCAATGGAAAACATTTAAACACATTCAAATTATATCTTATGCATAGTTATGCAAGATATTAGTTAACTTGCCAATTTATTTGCATTGTTTAGACTGATTACAGCTGATGATTAAGAATGTTTGTTGAAGACAATTAAAAATTGTATTTTAACTACATTAAACAAGAAATAGATAAGTACATGTAAGTCATTTTCGGGAATGTTGAAATTTGTTTAAAGCATTTTCCAAAAGACTTAATGTTATGCCATTTTTAACCAAATGACAATGTACACCTAATTGAGAAATTTCATGAATATTACGAGTTTCATCATCAAAAAATACCATATCTTTATACATTATACCAGATAATTCATGAAATCTGTAATAAAAAGAAAATATAAACAACAAAATTTAAACTCATGAAATGATGTGAGTTAAGCGACTATTGAAAACCCAGTAAGTGAACAGATATTTTTGTTCAAGTATGAGATTTCTTAGCATTGCACATTCACGGATGACACTGAGGATTGAGCTCAAGGTCTACCGGATTCCTGGTGAACGCTTAACTGTTAAATCACTGAACTCGAATATAATGATTAATATTTCTAAATTCAATCAATTCGTAATATATTTGCCTGACCATACCTATTTGCATTATTGAGTAATTGTCTTACGCTCAACATGGCTGAACTTCATTAACCATCTTTACTTTCGAGTTCCTGAAATTAATCACTAGAGGGTAATTGAATGTTGTGGATAATATTAAATTTAATAACACGAACTGGTCCCAGTTAGACAACCAGTAAAAACAAGGAAATATTGGATACTCGTTCCGTCCTAGAACGGAGCTCCTCAACAACGTATACCACTTCTCCCCCCCCCCATTTATCGAGCTTACTAACCAAAGTTAACCCGTGATAAAAAATCATTCTCTACAACAACCAATTACAAACAAATGAATAAAGATATCACACGAATTTATTCTTCTTGAAAGTATTTTGGAACATGTCCCTAGAATCTAAGATAGATTTTCATTTATATTATACAAATGTAGCTCCCCTGACAGTGAGTCATTTATGAGAAGTGTAATACTTGGCACAAATGTGCATCGATTCAAGTTTATACACAAAAATGAGCACAACAGTCTGAAATTGTAAAAATAAGAGAACAGTAAATGTGATCAGTCAGTAAGTTACAACGCAGGATTTGGCAAATGTGTACATTAGTTCAAGTTGCCATGCCCCGATTAGTAGAGAGAAACGAAATTTTCGGACCAAATTCCAGAGTAACGAAGGTAGTAACAGAGGTAGTACTAATGAAGAGGATTAGAGATCAAAGATAAGATTTAACAAAACATAGTTCAGTAAACAGAAAATTATGATGAATTCAGATGCTTAGAATTTGAAGGAGGACAAAGGATGGATATACCTGAGTCACTGTAAACAATTTTGAGCGATGTAGCCTACAGTCTCTATCTATTGGCTATAATCATCACGTAGACCCCAAGCAGGTAGTCTGAACCTATTAACATGGACCAGCTTAATTATCAATGATTTCATGGACTAGCACCGTGTTTTAGTTTGACAGTCACTAGCTTTTTTCCAGCTTACTCCTACACCAAACGGCACTGCTCGTCGAGGTAGGCAGCGGTTTGGTATACGTAACACATGGCCTAACCACCACAGCTGATGATGATGGTAGTGTTATAAAGGTTAAGACCGGATATTATTCAAAGAGAAAGAAAACGCTGACGCAATAAAAGAGAAATACTAATTAATAATCAGAGAACTTTAGAAAAAATACAAATAATAAATGCGACTTTCCCGCTGAAATTAATTCTAAGCTAAACCGATGAGCATTTAGGTCAATGAGTTATGATAATCACACCGACTTCAAGTAACCAACATACATTAGATGGACAATTACCAACTTTATAGTAAACGATAAGGAATGAAAATGTTAAACATAATATACGCATACTTTTTAAAATGAGCGACTTTTGATCCAGGATAGATTTCTATGTAATCAAAAAGATGCGACCAATTGAGAGCTTGTAAAAGTTGTTGAGCGACATCGATGGCAGAAGTACTAAAGAGATAAAATTGGAGAATATGATATGTTGAATTTATTTTCCTATAAGATAATTCAGTCAGTTATGTACAAAGTATAACCTGGAACATGTTGTGATACTTCAGTAGCATAATAGGATCAATATCAAAGAAAAAGATGTAGTAGAAATATCGGTGGTCACAAAAATGATTAGACGTGAAGAATGAGATACGAGAAGGCATGAAATAATTTTAAATTAAGGAATAGGAGGTAAAAAAATGATTAAACATATGATTCCGAGTCACACCACAATTTTTCCAACTAGGTATTCTTCATTAGCCAGTACGACTTACATCAGTAGTCAGCGACATCATTAACTAAAACCACGCTCTAGTTTTATCACCCCTAACTCTTACACAAATCATGGTGCATAAAAGTAAGCAGTACTTTGGCAAACGGAAAACTTGTCTCAACAATCTAATCTACTGATTTAGGACGCTTACCTAGTATTCCGCGTCTTACTTCACCATTAATTACTTATTGTCTCGACAAACACTAGAATTGTTTCTATGATAGTTATAAACAAACTCCCAAAAACATTCCACATTCATGTAGTAAAAGGAAGTGGGCCGCTGCTTAGTATACTCTTGTTTTGTTAGGTAGATGGAGAACTTTGCAGACACTACAAATGACGAGATTTCCGAATCCCGGTAAAAACTCCGTCGAACGCCAACTTATCAGGGCCGACCGAACCTCAAAGATAAGTGAAGTGGTAGATGCGCCCAACTAATCCACTCCATTACTGGTTTAGACAGTGACAGACTAATCATGAAGCAATAATTTGTATTTACAGAAAAACGAACGCATCCTTAACATACTTGCATTGTAGCTTCATGCGATCAACAAACTCTGTTTATTGTCAGTATTCTCACCTAACAAGATTAAGCCATTTATGTATCCTAGTAGGAGACTAATCTCCAGGAAACTCAAATGAAGGTTCGCTGTGACTCGGCTAATTGTGCTCCAGTTGACAGATTTAGTCTGTACGTCTTTCAATAAAAAACACTACCGAAGAACCTATCTGTCTATGAAGTCCTGCGTTGCTTTCAAGTAAACAAACACTTGTAGCGCGTCGATAATGATTGAAGATAATATTTTGGAATCTATATTAACCAAGCTAACTTTGCTATCGCCATAACAAGAGGGTTTTTGCCATCTCTCATAGACTAAGAGGATTAGAGACAGAAATCAGCGACATCAAATTATATTCAGCTCTCATACTTTATGCCAATTAACTTGATTGTTAGACTGACGACTACCCTTAAAGATCTCTGGAGTTGATCCATCATGAACCACCGTTTTCCCGTAACTTATAAAATTTGGATCTCCCAATCCGGTTGTTGTGAACCAGTGTGCAGCTGAAGGCCAATTGAGCTGCTCTTTGTTGTTCCAAACGTCTAGGCTGTTGTTTACTATATGAGATCGTCTTACTAAGACCTGATATTTTAATTCTGGTTTCCTTTATAAGTGAATAGATATTTAGTGTTAACTATCACTGCTGACTTTTCCTTCTCCATTCCTTTTTTCTCATCACTGCTCAAGATAGTCTGACACTATCTGTTACTTCAGAGTGACATTGAAAATACATTGCCAAAAGTCAAACTGAGGTATGTATGGGGAAAACTAGATAAAGAGTGAATGCATATATGTTAACGTGACCGATTACCAGCTGTCACCTAACGTTCCCGATAATTCATTACAACAATCTCGAGGAACTTAATCTGTATCTACTAACATAACCCAGACTTAGTCAATAACATGAAGGAACGGTCCCATGGTCACATATAGGTTTCTTCCCACCTACTTTAATACTAGTGAGAGTCATATGAAAAATTAGGCAGCAGTGGAGCATATTTAATACATGTTGTACTAAGGATGAATTTAGAGACCTGTTTTGCTAGGTAATAAGTCAGTCACTTATACACAACGGAGCCCATAGGTTCAAGTTCCCTAACAACGTTAGCACGACGTGCTCAAATTTACGAAAATAACTCGATGATAGAACAGATCTAGAAAATAAAAGTGAATACACTTGGACCATTGTGGCCGATTGAGTCATATTACTCCGTGTCTCCAGCCTCTGATCGTGTTTACCACGAAAACACCAACCAGGTAATCTGCATCCAGCAACATTGTATTGAACAGCAGTCAAAGACTTTATGGACCGAAGCTATGTCTTGGACTGGATACCTCTAGCTTTTCCACCCCGCTCCAACAAAGTGTGATAAAGCAGGCGGTGGTCAGGTACATATAATAAGTGCTATTTTTCTGTCGTACTATGTAACAGAAATCAACATTGCTCTCCCGATTATTCCATTGTATGAAAGTGGTGCTTTGAAGACTTATATGACCAAAGAGCTGAAGCATATGCATATTGTATACTTTAACAGCCCGTTTGGCATCCATAGGTTAACTCTGAGTGAACTGCTGTTCATTGTAACTAGTTTTCGTCACAAGTGGAGTAGTTAGGTAAAAGCCAAGCGAATTTCTGGATGAGCTGAAATTTCGTCAGACAAGAACCCACCAAAGGTGAGAAGACTTGAGAATACTGTGTCCATTTTTTCTCATTTAGGAATTTAGTGTGCTATATATCTAATGCGGGAATATGAACTAGCCTGAATTGCGAAATCCAATGCTACATTACAGACTAAAAACTGCATTTAAGGAAATTAATATAATGATGAGCATGAGGTTTTAAAGTATCACGAAAGAGTTCATTTGATGCGATACTTGTCTAAAAACTAAATTTCGCGACGTTTCACTTGGTGTTCGCAAACACTCGACACTAAATACAACGTAGAATTATGTTCTACAAGTCATCGTAGTGAAAACAGCACAGAAACGGTTTGTATAAATCTAACGCAACAAACTAAGCAAGAAAAGGATAACTATTCATCGGTCAAATAGTATGCAGAGATCATTGGAATAAATAACTATTGTACAAAGACTAAACCCACAATTAGATCCAAGCCATAAACTGTTCCTGCACGTGTAAATAGAAAAAAATGACTAGCTTTTGATGTATACACTGGTAGGTCAATCGGCAAGTACATTTGAACCTAACAAAGTGCTGTTTAAATCATACACTTCAATTCATAAATTCCAGCCTACTTCTTTGCAGTTATTCTGCTCATTTATCCTAACGTCCGTACCCCCTCCTATATATATATATATATATATATATATATATATATATATATATATATATATATATATATATATATAGAGCTAAGGTGATTTAAGACAAACCAACTCTCAGTAGGATGATTTCCTTGAGACTGCTTTTGTCAAGCCAAATGTTTTAATTACATACGATTTATATCCAAATAAAACATATGAAGAACAAAATCAGTTCTTACCGCGAAGCACATGCTAATTTGATTTCTGGGGATTCTCTGATCATTCTGCAAGACAATAGATATCATATGACATCGCATAGGATTCCTACCTCAATATTAGCTGCGCATCTGGGTACACATCAACTCGTTTTTCATAAGTATCATATACAGTGCCATTTCTAGAAAATTACCGAAACTCATGGAAGCATCTCGGAAGCTTACTTATGCACGAAAGGAGGAAAGACATGAGTGTCACACCACAGAGGCCACAAAGTGAAGTCTAGAATTTTGGTTAAATTCATTAATCTTTCCTACCGAGATCGAACACTATAAGTTTAGGAAGACTGGGAAATCTCCTGAGAAACTCTCCCGGTACCATTTGGATACTTCCAAACCATTAAAATATCTGCATGTAGTCGACAAGTAAGTCAGTGGAGCGTGTTGGGAGATTTAGTTTTTAAGAGCAAGAATAGGAGGTCAAATGACTTTTGTTAATCCTTAAAGTTAGTAGCACTAGACCCAATCTTGCCCTGAACGCATCAATAGGTGAGAACGACGGGTGTTTTGGTATAGAATTACAACAATTTACTGCTAGATGTGAGAAACAAGACCACAGTCTTTAGTGATAAGGACAGGTTTAGTGACCTGTGTAACCCTTGAAGTGTTTTTTAGTGCAGATCCAGCTTCTGATTGAATCAGTTCGCCGACAGAGTTGATGCCACCTGTTCGGATAGTGCGTTCCAGTCGTGTAAAACGGATTCCCGATATTAGTTTTTGAGTATTTTTGAGATAGCCACTGAGACGATTAGTTCTAGAGAGAGCAGAAATAAAAGACGTGTTAAAATCGAAACCACTATTAAGCATACAGAATGCCAGTATAAGGCCACCTCATCTACAATAAGATAAAGGGAAAAGATTCGAACGCTTTAGACGCTCATCGTGAAAGAGGTTTGAAAGGCTAGTTACTAGCTTAGTATTTACCCATTCAAACTACTCAAGTGTCTTGAAATTCATAACAAGACAGGGAATTGCTTTTTGAATACAGTGTTTAAGATATCTCACGTACATGGGATATGAAATTCGGAAAGTATCTTCATCAAAGTATTCGTAAGCTCTGTGGAGTGACTATAACACTCTAAACATTCCAGCTGCTGCAGCGTTGCAGTGGTTTTCATTTCATGATACAACTCTTAAATCTTAAACTCTTCTACATGTAGATGTGGTGCATTGTTCAATGTGTATCGGTGGCGGTTACCATGATAGATGTGCATTAGTAAACACTTACCATAATTAATTTCTAACTCCCAACTTTGAGACCATTGAGCCAATCCGTTCAAGTGAAATTGAATATCAAGCTAGTCACTATCGCTGCATACTGTTTTCTAAATGTTCACGTTAGGAGCAAATAAGCGATAATTTTAGCTGTCGTAGAGATTTACAAACGCAAAATAGGAATAAAAGAGGACCCAAAATGGTACCGCGAGGAACGCCGCCTAGTACAGGCTTCTATTCAGAGTCTATCCGACCGTGAACTGACACTGTTATCCCATTTAATAGTTTCTGTAGAAGGAAAACGTTAGACGCTGTCGAACGCCTTGATGAGTTCAATGATTGTTACATCCACAAACAGCCCTTTATCTAGTTTCCGCCCAGTCCTCTATCGTAATTAATAATAGGAAAAGCGGTTACGAAACCCATGTTAATACAGAGTCAGTAAATTTAGATGTAAATTGCAAAATATCCACACTTCAGTTGGGCTGTCGCAGCATCACTTGGAAGTCGCTATATCTTGACAGAATAGATCAAAATGATATTTTAGAACGTTAGTTTTTATGTGTTGAGCCCTTACTGGCATATTCGGTAAACACAATTTCGTGCATCGATCAACAAACAGATTGAATGATCTTGGATCACTAGTACGAAGGGATATAAGAACTACCATATGTATTACAAAATAAGTAAAATTACAAGATACAGACTTTCTAAATCGTACCAACAAACTTCGAGCTGTTAATGGGATCAAAAGCTCTTAATTGTGACCTACGCGATACGACCCTGAAGTCGAAAATTCGAACGACATTTGAATATTGCGCCGAATTCGTGTCCGCAACTCAGTTGGTATGCCTAGGGAAATCGGCGGCAGTACAAACAGTCAGATTCCAGCATGCAGTGTTTCGTATATTTTATTTCGCTAAACATAAATTGAGTTAAAGCATCGAAATTGCCTGGTCTGAGTTTTAAAATCACCAAAGACGTAACTTTGAAAATCGTTCTGAATATTTGTGCGAATTCTCATTGGTTAATTCTCTCAGATGATTGAAGAGAAATACAAGCAATTCGCCATCTGCTTATAATGAAGTTAAATCAACCATTTAGTGAATCACATTACTTGAATATGTTTGAATGGTTTGAGACCTAGTTTTACTACAACTATAGGCCAGTAAATGTTTATTACGTCACTTGAATTAATTTGGACAAATGGCGAAATCATTCTATGCAGGTGAGGACTAGTTAGCGCCCATGCATTTTAGGCAGTGTACAAATGTGTTCATAAATAGATTTCAGTGTCCCAATAATGAGAATCAGAATCTTCTCAATGTCGTATGAGGACCAAAGATAATAAATGTAACTTCCGCGTAATTGCGAAAGGTAATAACAAAGGAATATGTTGATTAACTGTCCTTACATTAGGTTCACACTATCAATGAGTGGAAAAACCACTCCAATCTTCAAAGGAGGCTAATTTAATCATCCTGGAAACTATCGGCAAATAATTTTCTTTTTGATGTCGTCCCTATTCTTTAACAGCCTTGCAGCATAGTTTTGGGGAAGGCCACTTTTGCATCATAAACTTGCTGTCTGTAATGGACAATTGAACTAGCATCCCCGATCAAACGGTATCATCGACTTAGTATATTTCCATTTCTCCAAAGCCTTCGACCGAGTTAGCTATGTTTGTCTCATCCATAAAACTGGCCTAGATAGACATAAAGCCCCCACTACTAGACTTGTTTAGGTCTTAACTTGATTAAGAGTGATTGAAGGTGATTAAAACTTTTTTATCTTTTAAGGCTGTATGATGTCACAGTGGTGTTTCTAATGATTTAGTTCATTCTGATCTACATAATAATTCTAATAATGACAATAATAATAATAATTTGTTTGCAACATGAAAAGCGAGTCATTACTACATGCAAGGTCATTTAATCGTATCGGACCATAGCATGATTAAGTTGTTACACCAGCGAACTAGACTGCGGTAAGTAAACGTCCGGGGCTCATTGTATATAGAAATGTAGTAAGATATCTAATAATAATACTTTATTCTTAAGAAGCATTTTGAACAGGAGAGAATACCAGTTTACAGACATGATATGGTTTGTTTTTAATTGGGTTTTGATAGAGAGTTACTGTTAGGGAAATTACGTTATTGGAAAATTCTAATTAATTTACAAGCCAACGGTAACAAGGTTCACAGTTTACAGTGCTAGTGTGCTAAAGGTATATTTTGTATTTACGAGCACTTCCGACAAACAATAGCACGCTTTTCGTCAGGGGTGCTGTAATCTCAGGAAATGGCTAAGTAAGCAGAATGAAACATAGAGACTATCTAGAAACGAGATAAGACTGAGTATTTGAAATTTGGTTAGGAGAGCCAATCTATGTGGGTTGGTCTGGGGCGGTGATATTTGGTGCATTAATTACGTTCCTAGCCAGCCATGATATCTTAATATCTGGTGTTTTTCTTAGTGGATGGAAAATAAAAACACTTCTAATGAGGATAATTTTTGATGTTCGGATTGTAATCAATGGGTTTTGCTTATTTCAAGTATCTTCATGTCGTATGTTTCCTCCCAGATCGTGCGAACATTCTATGTACCTACATTAATTGTTGCGCTGGTTGTCAGAAGGGGCACAGGTCTTCTGACTTCCGAAGAAACTCGGTTTTCACTGTTGGGCGTCATAACTCTTCGAAATAAAGACACTAACCCCCCCAGAATAGGAGTTAAAATGATCAAAAAGTTGTTTTTAGGGTTGCTGTATTTTAAGCAGGGTTGTTTTTCTACATAGTTGGGTTTCTAACCCGGCGCCCACCCTTCCTTCTTTATACAGTTTGGAACCGACAGCAACCCAAGGAGGAATTTCAGTGGAGTTTAGTTTAGGTGTAAATGTAGTTTTATCAGTAGTGTTGACACAGTATGTGTGGATTTAGAACTCTGGTGATTTATTTGGTGATTGAAGAAAAATATTTTAATTTCGCCAATCACAAAGTTAGGTGCTAAAGATGAGATGGTGTCAAAGCAGACGAAAGGTCCCTAGTATTGAAAAGAATGATGGAATAGGAATCCAGGACATAATAAACAGAAAAAATTCGGGCGTTGAACACATTATTGTAAATACTTAACGCAAAATAACGATAAAGATAATAACCAAAACAAATTATTTATAGCGTTCCAAAAAACAAGGTGGAATGTGATAACCATATCCACTGTCATATATATTAGTTAAATTATACAAGTTCATCCAGTGAAGCAGAGAGGTATGCTTTGGAATATGAAACCGCATGCGTGATTTTGAAGAAAAAAATTCCGTGAGCAGTATATTAAAATCAATTAATGACTGGGTAAGCACACTTTGAATTTAGGGTAATATATCCACAGCATTTGTAAACAGTAAAAGTTCGCCAGCCACTTTACTGACTGGGTGAGTGGGCAAGTGTTCAACGATATTACAGTTACAAGTAGGTTGTGTGATAAATTTGGCATACTAAACACTATACGTCTCGTAACCAATGTGATTAGCTCTGACACAACAAAGTCAAAACTCACCGTATATAGTCAGTTAGAACGAAGCTCTAAAAAATACCTCAACATAATAACTGACGAACATCTATTCGAGGGTTCCAATGCTCCAAGTCTAAGTACAATATCATATTGCTCGTCATCAGTACAAAACCTTCCTTTTTCCTAATGACTTAAAGGTGCCCTACTTATTATTACCCACCACAAATAAAAACACAATCACCAAAATAATTCGAGAGGAATTTGACAATTTATCAGAATAGACTAAAATATGGCATTTCCCCCTAAACATAGACAAAAGTGGGTTTATCTACATTGGTCGCAAACGGAACATGAATCTTCACCTATACAAAACAAATAAACCCTCTAGGCGTTGTTCGAGATTTGCGGGTTCGACATAATAATAGCATAAACTTCTCGGAGCATGTAGTATTCTAAGCTTTCAAGGCGAAAAAGTTAACTGGATTTACAATAGAAAATTTTCGCGATTAAAACTTAAAAATACTATTGTGCAAAAATTGTGTACTTACAATATTATAATACGGTCGCTTATTCTACAGTGACTGTAGACGAATAGATCTGATAAAACTTAAGAGAGTTTAAAGAGCATTTACTTAAAGTTTACTAGGAGACAGTGGCGCACAAAGTTATCGCCAACGATGCAATAAATTAAAACTAGAAGCCCTTAGGTTTCGACGCCTAAAATAAAATCTAACTTTCATATATCGCCTTATTAATGGTACCACTTACTCTTCAGCATCATTACCGACTTCCTTATTCTTCCCACACAACCTCCGTAGTAAGAAAAATACTATCATTATCTAGAGATTTCGCACACAGATACGTTAAAACGTCATAACAGTGAGATACTTGATATTATGGAATAAACTTCCCAAACATATTCTCTGCAGCAAATCGCTGGGTGAAGGCATACTTAATCTCTTTAACTACCAAGAAATAAATAATGATAAATAAATAAACAAATTTTCATTTTTGCACAAACAGTTCAAATTTATCAAATGCGTTCACGATTCACCTACTATCTATGGATTTTCTATGTATTTTACATAGTTAATAGTGCATATTTCCATTTTGTTCCAATACATTTTTTAATTTTCTTATTATTTATCTTCTATTATCATTTATAGTACAATTCACAATTTTGATGACAATTTGATCTTTCATTAATTTT
The DNA here is from genome assembly GCA_025215515.1 of Schistosoma japonicum. Taxonomy (NCBI): domain Eukaryota; kingdom Metazoa; phylum Platyhelminthes; class Trematoda; order Strigeidida; family Schistosomatidae; genus Schistosoma; species Schistosoma japonicum. Next base: position 21,670,345 of record CM046065.1, read on the forward strand.
GTTGGGTTTATTAGTTATCTAATAAACCTGTTCACATTAAATTTAAGCATTAATTGCGTTCACAACTTTATTTATAATTTCTTCTTTAATGTCATGCATCTATATACCACTTCTTATTGGCGTTTTATTCTGAATACTGTTTCATTGAGTTTTCTGGGAGCCATCCTAGCACTTAGCTTATTAAGTATCAGCATCACAATCTGCAGCGTATTGGTCGGGATTAACTTGTACTAGAATTGCTTGATAGATAGGTAGTGCCAATTATTTGAAGAATCATTACTGAGTGCTTGCTCTTATCAGACTGTAGTACGTAGCCGTAAACATAAGAAAGATTCCGCCCCACAGACAGAGGGAGTTTGAAATTATTTCCACTCCATCATATCTGCTAGCCGAAAGCTCCGCCCTTTCTCCTTTACGATGTTGATGTTATGAAGCTAGAATTTCGCAGTTGGTTTTCACCCCATCGCCAACTGTTGTGTCGCTAGAGATTTTTGGGGGTTGCGTGAGCGAACGCTATCTCTGATACTTGTACCTCAGACGTATACTGCAACTTGTCCCCTTCCCAGCCAACAGCTATTACAAAATACTAGGCTTGTAGGAAGATTGTATCGTGGAGCAAAAACTGAGACGACAATAGAAAACCAGCAAACCAGTGAATTTGTATTTTCAAAATACATCGATTTTTATATCAATCAATTTACAATGATTATTCATTAAGTGAAATCAATAACATTTAATTAATACAATGAAATACTGTCAACTGTATTTAAGAGTAGAACTCACATTGAAACAAAATAATTGATGAAAGTCTACAAATCAATCTTATAAAAAATCATACAGCTTCTTTCATCTAAATAGTCAACTATTGTATTTTAGGGGTTATGAATCCCTAACAGTTAGGCTTGTAAATTTACAGATTATATGAAAATTATGTTGTCTAACTTGAACCTAATGACAAGAGTTCTGTTTTGGTCAACCTTCTTTGAGCAAGCATCTTATGACAAATTTCACAGACTACCATAGATGCAAGATAGAAACTAGATACCTAATTGTTATGACTGGGATCAATTAAGAGAATTAGGAATTAGTATTGGAGGTGGAGAGAAGTATAATGCCTGGTGGTTAGACGAAGGGTTACCAGAAACTAGCATATTGCTAGTAGGTATTAGGAGACCAGTAAATTATTTGAGTAGTAGATTTGAATGGTATGTGGATGATATAGTGGTATATATAAAACTGACTAAAAGTGAATGGGGAGTAAATCTTGTAAACTTACTCCAGGTTCTGGACATATATGCACCTTGGTAGTAAGACACTAGGTTTAGCGAATATCCATCGTAAGGTACTGGGGTTTGTGCTTGGTTGACAGTCAGGTTAACACGTATCTATGCTATATATGCTGAATCGGGAAAATATGTTGTAGATTCTGGTCACTTACGGACCTTAGTATTGAAATATTAGGTTTTGCGGACATGTACATAGTAAAAAAGAGAAAACAGGAATAGTAAATTTCTTTCCACGTGCAATGTACAGGCATTTGGATGGTCGGTTGTTTGGACTTGTGAGGGAGGAAAAGCAGCGAAAGTCGTTAATAACGTACGGGCTTGTGATAAGAGCCGTTTACTCGTACGCTAGACGTGAGGTGGTATGTGAATTATTATGTCTGGATTTCCAGCTAGTTCAGGAAAGAATTGCTGGGTTCGATTTGTATCGAAGAACAAGTTTATCATTAGTCTAAATTTTGGCAAATTATCACAGAAGCGGATAGAAAGTGGCAACTTATTCAATAGTAAACTGCAAAGTGTTATAGAAAGGTATTTTGTGATTGGTGTTTGCATTTTTCGGTATACAGTGTTCCAGAGAATTCCCTAGGTCATATTGGGGGTGTAGTCAGAGGATAGCAAAGTGAGACTGTGAATTATTTTATGAAAATAATTAAAGTTGCTTCTTAGACGTCTTCGTAGGGGATCTAGAGAAAGTAACTTCATCTGTCTGTGTAAGTTCTGTTACAATTATACTCCAGTAATCGTTGGATCTAAGTTCTCTGGAGATTTTTGATTTATATGGTATTAGTGTAATTCATATTAGAGAAGACAAGCTAGCAGCATTCTAAAGTAAGACGTAGACTTACTTACTTACTTACTTACGCCTGTTACCCCTCTCGGAGGAGCATAGACCGCTCACCAGTATTCTCCATTCATCTTTGTCCTGAGCAATCCTCTCCAGCTGTCTCTAGTTACTGTTCATCCTCTTTATGTCTGCTTCCAGTTCTCGGCGCAGGGTGTTCTTTGGCCTTCCTCTTTTCCGTTTCCCAACAGGATTCCAAGTAAGTGCTTGTCTCGTGATACAGTCTGATGATTTCTGCAACGTATGTCCTATCCATTTCCAACGTCGTTTCCTGATTTCCTCTTCAGCTGGAAGTTGGTTTGTTCTTTTCCAAAGTAGGCTGTTGCTGATGGTTTCCGGCCAACAGACATTCAATATCTTGCGTAGACAGTTGTTGATAAATACCTGTACTCTCCTGATGATGTTTGCAGTACTTCTCCACGTTCCAGCTCCATACAGAAGAACTGTATTGACGTTCGAACTGAAGAGTCTAACTTTGAGGTTGGTAGACAGTTGTTCGGACTCCCATATATTTTTCAACTGTAGGAATGCTGCTCTTGCTTTGCCGATCCTTGCCCTTACATCTGCATCGGATCCTCCTTGTTCATCGATGATGCTCCCCATGTATGTAAAGGTATCCACTTCTTCCAGAGTTTCACCATCAAGTTCAATTGGGTCGGTGCTCTCGGTGTTAGATTTGAGGATCTTGCTCTTTCCCTTATGTATGTTCAGGCCTATTGATGCTGAGGTTGCTGCTACTTTGGTTGTCTTCACTTGCATTTGCTGTTGTGTATGGGATAGAAGTGCTAGATCATCCGCGAAGTCCAGATCATCAAGTTGCATCCTACTTGTCCATTGAATCCCGTGCTTCTCCCCAGATGTAGAGGTTTTCATGATCCAATCGACCACTAGGAGGAAGAGGAAGGGCGAGAGCAGACAGCCTTGTCTGACACCGGTTCTTACTGAGAATGCATTTGTCAGCTGTCCTCCATGCACATTTTCGCACTGTAGTCCGTCGTAAGAATTCTGGATGATGTTGACGAGTTTCTGTGGTATACCGTAGTGTCGAAGAAGTTTCCATAGTGATCTCCTGTCTACGCTGTCAAACGCCTTCTCATAGTCGATGAAATTGATGTACAGTGACGAGTTCCATTCAATTGATTGTTCAACGATGATGCGTAGTGTTGCGATTTGGTCTGTGCATGACCGATCCTTACGGAAACCAGCCTGTTGATCTCGAAGTTGAGCATCCACTGAATCTTTCATTCTACTCAACAACACTCTGTTGAAGACTTTCCCTGATACTGACAATAGTGTGATTCCTCTGTTGTTCTCACATTTGCTCAAATCCCCTTTCTTTGGTATCTTGATAAAGTATGCTTCTTTCCAGCCTGCCGGCACCTGTTCTTCCTCCTAGATCCTCTTGAATAAAACGTGGAGCATCCTTGCCGTTATATCTATATCTGACTTGAGCGCTTCGGCTGGTATATTTTCAGGTCATGCTGCTTTCCCACTTTTGATCTGTCTGATGGCTATCTTGATTTCTTCCATGGCTGGTGGATTGACATCTATCGGGAGGTCTGTAGATGCTGCTTCGATGTCTGGTGGGTTCGGTGGAGCTGGTCTATTCAAGAGTTCCTCAAAATGTTCTACCCATCTGTCTCTTTGTTCGTGAATCTCGGTGATTAGCTTGCCTTCTTTGTTCCTGACCGGTCGCTCTGATTTACTATATTTACCTGCCAGTTTTTTCGTTGTGTCATATAGCTGTTTCATATTGCCTTCTCTTGCAGCTTTTTCCGCTGTTGTTGCAAGGCCTTCGATATACTTCCGTTTGTCGGCTTTAATGCTCTTCTTTACTTGTTTATTTGCTTCTGTGTATTCATTTTGTGCCTTGATTCTTTCTGCTCTAGTTCGGCTGTTGTTGATTTCTGCCTTCTTGTTCCTCCTTTGTTGAATTTTGCTCAGGGTCTTTGTGGAAATCCATTCCTTATGATGGTAGTTCTTGCAGCCCAGAGCCTCTTTACAAGTTGAAGTTAGTGCCTCTTTGATTCCTTTCCAGTTATCCTCCATAGTGGTTTCTTCCTCGTTCAGCAGATCTTGTAAGGCTTGGAACCTGTTGTTGAGAGTTATTTTAAATTCCTTGAGTTTGTCAGTATCCCGAAGAGAGGCTGTATTGAACCGTTTAAAGGCTGTTGCTCCAGTTATCCATTACTTTTTTAGCTTCAGCTTCATTTTGGCAACCACTAGGTGGTGGTCTGAAGCTACATCAGCTCCTCTCGTGTGTCTCACATCTTCCATTGATCTTCTGAAATTTTTTATTGATGCATATATGATCAATTTGATTCTCTGTAGTATGATCCGGTGAGATCCATGTAGCCTTGTGTATGCATTTGTGGGGAAATATTGTACCACCTATAACCATTTTGTTGAAAGCGCAAAGATTGGTAAATCTTTCACCATTTTCATTTCTTTCTCCCAGTCCTTGTCGTCCCATGATGTCTTCGTAACGGGTGTTGTGCATTCCAACTTTGGCGTTTAGGTCCCCCATCAGGATTGTCAGATCCTTTCCTGGACACTTCGCTGTAATTGATTGCAGCTTATCAAAAAACTGATCTTTGTCCTCGTCGTTGCCGTCGTTGGTGGGTGCATAACACTGGATGATGTTCATTGTAATCCCCTTCTTCATTGTCTTGAAAGATGCTTTGATGATCCTGGGTCCATGTGGTTCCCATCCTACAAGTGCATTGCGCGCTTTCTTGGACAGCATCAGAGTAACTCCTTGGGTGTGTGGGGCATTTTCCTCTTCGTGCCCGGAATATAGTAGCACCTCTCCAGTGGCTAATGTTTTCTGTCCAGTTTGAGTCCAATGCGTTTTGCATGACGTACACGCACCCTGAATATTGCAATTTTGGCATCCATAGTGCAATAATTTTGACGAATATAGCCAATTCGTCGTCTTGACTTGGATATGATCGACGTTACATGCTCATTAAACTTAAGGCTCTTGAAGAAGCATATACCCAAGTCACACATAGAGTTCAGTGTTTAGACTTTTATGTTCATTCAAATAAATTTCTTTTTAACATAATATTTTAAGAGATGAATAATCCCACACTTACTGTGGTTGAATGATAGTTGTCATTTCCGGATTCAGATTGATAGATTATCGAGGTCTTTTTGATTGTCGAATGTGCCTTCATTAGATGTACCAGGCTTGAAACTGCCCACTTTTCAGGTCATCTGCATACAGGTTTGGTCTGCCAAAATGTATAACTTTACATATATCATTTATATATATGATAAAAAGAAAAGGACCCACGATACTGCCCTAAATAACTCCACTGGTAATGAATTTGGATGAAGAGAGGTGTTCATTGTATTTAACTGTCTGGCTCCCTCCTGTAATGAATGGATTTAGCCAAGAGTGTGGTAGGTCTTTAATTTTGAGCGACTTTAGTTTATAAAGAAGTTTATAAAATGGGACTTTATCAAAAGCTTTTCTGAAGTCAAGAAAATTAGTTGATACTACCATCCCCTTGTTGCGTTGAGTGGTTGTATCGTTAAGATAGTCTAATAGGCACGTGTCGCATGACCTAGTGTTTAGAAACCCACGTTGTGAGATTAAGATCAGATTCTGTTTCTGGAGATACTGAGATATTTCAACGCTAACTGCTTTTTCCATCAAATTAGAGATAACAGACGTTAGGTAAATTGGTCGGTAGTTTTTACGTTTGCAGCCGGTCCACTTTGATTTAGGGGATAATGTATGTGGTTTTCCAATTAAATTGGTACCCTTCAGTAGACAGTGATATTGTAAACGATTTCAGAAGTAGTAGGTGGAGGTCTTCGTTTCCGTTATTTAGCATGCTTACTGGGATACCATTAGGCCCTTTGGTGCTTAAGTATTTTGGCGTCATTGTTGCCTTAATAATATTCTGTCTAGAAGAATTCACATATATAATGTTACATCATGGCGTAATGGTGGAATTGTAGTCATCTCCAAAGTCCCGTCTGTTAGTGTGGTACTGAAGTGTTCACTTAATAGTTCAGCGATGAGCTTAGGGTTGTCATATATTTGATTTTCATTAATAAAGAGTCTTGCATTTTAGAACTCTTAATTTTGTTTCTAAACATTTCAGGAGAGCAGAGGGATTTTTGTTTATGATAGCTTGTTTCTCTTGTATAATGGCGTTTCCATGCATATCTCTATAGTCATTACATATATTTCTTTCATTGTGACTAGCGACGAAAAGTATAGATGGGAAGCATCTCTTGAGAGGCGTCTTCGTATATGCATTTAGGTAAACAAATCTTTGGAATTCTTACTTTTGGATGTTTTAACTGTGGAATCTTATCTGGGGCATCATTTATGTTATAGTAGAGAACATTAGTCGATTTCTTAACGTTATTTCTAGCAAAGTAACTTTCCTAATCTAGACTACCGATGTAGTTTCAGAAGTTCATCCAGTCAATATTGTGAAATTGTCGACTGATTGGAGTTGCTTGATGCTTAGTTGGTGTGATTTTTATATCAAAGCTGCACATATATATGAGCGAACTTCAAACACGATCACGTTTTTCCACAAAGTTTGTTTATTTTGTATATCGTGCGATATCTTACACGTTTTTCATTATATAACATCCTCAGTAGCATTCCTGCGATATAACTCAACTCCATTCACAACTTTATAGTATCGTAGAATAACAAAGTCGGTACCAATTAAGACTAAACACTCAAAGCTTAATACTAGCCCACCCAAACCAAGAGCGATAACCCCTCTACTAGTTTTTCTCTTCTTAACTCGTCAAAAACACTACCAAACTGTAACAATCCTCAACTACCAATATTTAATAATTTTTTAGCTGCACACTCTAAAACATCCGTCAACAATGCATTTATCATCAATCAGCAACTAGATGGCGGTCGTACACCACATGTTAAGGTCGTTGACATTGCCGATCATAACAATCATACTGCTACTTACGAAACGGAACCTGACAATATTGAATTAACACTTGCCAATATGCAGTACAAGAAATAGCCTTGATATCATAACTATTTGATAAGCATAGTGACATCGACATAGAAAAAGTAAGGCAAGTTGAGGTCTTCCTTGATTTCATTTCGACTAAAGTTATGAAACGCATTAACTCGCTCCACAAAGCAATAGTTTACAACATTCCTGACTATTTTCCTCTTAATAAGGTAAAGATAACACTCTCGTCAAGGCTTGTGGCATGTCTTACGTGCCTTGCAAATGGAAGGGACTGAGAAAAAAAATGACTGGCAAACTAGCTGACCAATCCTATTTTATTTTAGATCCTCTATGGAATTTATGAAGTCAGAAAATCATTTAAAGACCATCATGGAGTACAAGTATGTATTATTATTTGGTGACCGAGCACCATTACTACGCAGAGCTCGTAAAAAGTATAACGCGACAACTCCAGACCTATAGAAATCCAAACCAATACATTAAAACAACCATGGTAAAGCAAGTCCTACAGCATCAGGGTGATGGCGAAATACCAATGGAACCAACAACCCCACTGAATAAACCAAAAAATAAGGGATCACATGACTCAGATGGACCGATTACTTTAACCGGCACAAGTACACAGATTTCAGCACTAGCAACCAAAATTGCTACCGACTCTGTGGATTTAGACATCACTCCACTATAAAGCACTATTTTTTTCAAACTAATGTGACGCACGAGAAAACGTCATACACTACAAGGCCTTTCCGTACCGTGAAAACGGGAAAGAATCTTAAACATTGGTCTTACGGTAGTTATAAGTACCTACCTACTAGGAATAGAATCTTTCCCTTAACTTCAGATAACGAACCTCAAACTATCAGCACTAATAATCCTAAGGACAGTCGGAATCTTAACAGATAACACAACAAAATTAACACAACACACGAAAAATCCAGGCAGACTAAATCTCTATCATCTTAACCAAGAGTTAACACTCAGTATGGCAGTAGACGACTTCTTTGCTCCCTATCCTCACGTTATTTCTCATGATTACTTTAAAACGTGTAGGGTGAGACACTCGACTGTACCAGAGTACCCTATACTATTGTCCCAGAAGGAAAAACCTGTACACAGAAGTCACCCATTACCAGTCATACCACCTCTATCCCTAATAATAGTTTAACGAATCACGACAACCATGGAGAGTATCTCTACCATCAATATAAATGGCCATTTACACATGAAAATTTGATACCGAGACAGCTTCCTATAGCGAACGTTTCTGCTTACGACCATACGTCTAGAACTCATGAAATATTGTTCAACTATTATTAACCAAAAGTCACACATTATCATTTATATCCTTTTTTAGCGTATCCTCATTTGGCACCTCAGAATCCCTTCCGCTCCCATTCACTATCTTCACCACACTTCATGAACCAACAATTCGTGCTAATCATAGGTTGCTCCAGCCACGACTCATACCATCATTAAGGAAAAACGTTACTACCATCTAATATCCGGTTTACAAAAACGTTTTAAGTGGTTACTACTAACATTTAATTACATCAAACACTAACGACTTAGACAAAGATCTTATTCGATTCTTCACAATTCAGTCTTCATTGCTGAACTTCTTAGTAACTAACACCCGCTCACTTCTTAATAAAATATCAACTCTAAGAACTATAGCCTTATTGGCTACACCATCATCAATATTTGTCACAGAGAAATGGTTTTCATCCTTGGTAACTGACTCAAAATTAGACATTCAGGACTATATGTTTAATCACGGCGATAGAAAACATAAACGGAATGTTGGCTGTCTAATATACTTAAGTGTTTGTTTTTCGTTTAATGAAATCAGTAACGAATTACTCAGTAAGGTACCAAAGTCATTTAGGATCTCAGTCAATACTGCAAACCACAGTTTATATTTTAGATGTTTATATGAAACCCCTTACATTACTTTTCGTATTCTTGAGGTTGACAGTACTCTAGCCTATAGAACTAGAAGCAATAATTAAAAACTTGATACCTTATGGAGGCGTCGATTCAAGTTAAACTTAATCTTCTTTTGCAAGATACTGAACAAACTAGTGTTTTCATTATCTAATACAATTAGGTTCGAGGAACCTTCTTGTTATAACCTACACAATTCAGACTCGAAAATAAAAATGTCACATTCTAAATCAGCTCTTTAAATGAATTATTCTACACATAAATTCTCGAGAACCTGGGGTAATTCGTCTCTAGCCATTTGAGAGACAGATTCGCTTTCATTATTTGTACGACAAGTTGGTAATTTCATCTCTTCTGATATCTTATTAAAAATGTTTGCATCAACGATTGTTTCTTGCTCCACTAGCAAAATAATAGGGGCCCTGAACGTATAAGCACCAAACACCTGTCTTAGTCATATGCCAGTGTTTATTCATTTTATTCCATTTATAAATGGAAATATAAAATCTGCCAATTTGTCTTGTTAATTCCGGGATACCAGTATTGTTGTTTTGTTTTCTCTTTGTTTTCGTCTTCCTTCTAGTTACGGATGATTATGTAAAAGGAAAGTAGTAAATCTACTGGCAAAATACTATTGAATTTTCTTCTTCAAAGCACAAGCTACAAGTACTCATGGTTTTATTCTGCATCTATACATGCCCAATGATCCACTCTGCAAACTCTTAGCCGCTTTTTAGAGTCGTAACAAATAGGTCAAGGAGCGCCCGGTTCGTAGTCGTATATACACCATGAAAAAAAACAAACATATATTTGGTGTCCTAGTACTGTAAACTTTGTTGCAGTTGGTAAGGTCCTCAATTCATGTTTTCATATGTTATGAATACCCCGACAGTGACACTTTATAGGAATCTGTGTTTGTATTTAACCCGTATTCTTCTAATCATACGTACAAACTGGCATGCTTTCATGTACAAAATGATACTTGAAAATATAAGCTACTGCATCTATAATTTACCACTTAATAGGGTGTCAAATGGTGATGGGTTTGTGTCCTGAGATATGTAATATGCTTCTTTCATTTTTAGGAGATATTTTTTCTTGGTTGGCACTTATAGTGCAATCAATAGGTGTGAGTGTCTCACGTCACTTTATGCGACGTTGGGGAGGGGCTTAGACCCTGGGTGACTTATATTTTTATAGAGTATTGATTCCTCAGTTCTTTTATATTACGTAACTAATAGTGGTGCATCACTAAAACAGTTAATAATAATAATAATTTATATTTTGACATCTTGTCACAACGAAATTGGATATTGTATTCAAGTTGTGTATTTTTTTTCCCCAGATTTAATATTTCAAGGTCGTCTATAGTTTGTGTATGTTATCGTAATGAATTACTATGATCTTAGGCTGTCCACAGAAAATAAAGGTCATTAACAGTCAGAAATCATTTTTTAAAAGAAGGCAGATCGGATATTGTCCGACGTAATATTTAATATGTAGCTTATAGATCTCAAACTGATAATCAAAACTCATCCTTAAAGTAACAGGGTGCAAGTATTTTTCTGAATATGTAAAATGCTAATTCATTTTTTGAAAAAGCTGTATATAAAACAAACGAACCTTTTACCAGAAGCAAAACACAATCTAAACTAATCCTATCGAATTTGTTTATATAGGATTAGGTATATATACATAGTCTAAACTATAGATTAGATATAGTTATGGATTGGAGATTATGATCTTTACAATGTATATTCATAACCGTGACATAACGCTGTAACGTTATTTAATCGGTATTGAAATGGATGTTGACTCCAGGAAATCCTTTTTCGTAGGACTGTTAGAAACAATTCTATATAATAGGAACTTATTTAGCGGTGTGTGATGTATTTCATGGGAAAAAACTTAGAGTACTTTACATGTGATGCTAGTCTGCAATTCAGCGACGCCAATATCGACAGGTGCATTAACAAATGGCTGTCACTTGGTCACAAATTCGATGTCAACCAAAGTCCGGGAGTGAAATCACTTTTGCTTTTCACATCTATAGCTTTGTTGAAGCGTTTAAAGCCTTCTAATTTTCAGGCAGAGAAGTCTACTGAAAGGCTCAATAATTGTAGTAATTACGGAAAATCTCTATATTCTTACTATTATTGTCCTTTTATATGACAAAATACTAAATTTGGTTGATGATTGAATCGATGAAACCGGGTGTAAATTCGTAGGATGCTGAATTGTCTGTTTCTATAATCAGGTCCCTAAAATCTATTCTGATTCTCATAATCATTACTGTCTACGAACACCTTAAGAATCACTCGTGCTTACACTATACTTCAGCAGTTCGAGACTATTATTAAGTTATAGCTTTCAATAGTCTTTGTGCGTTGTCTAGATGAACGCACCAATTATTTTACTTCTGGCTAATCTTCAAGTGCTTAGTCGCCTTCAGCGCCAGTTGATTGTTACTCACTAGCTATTGTGTATAATAAGTGAGCTGAGTAAGTACTTAAGGTTGATAATGTAACCAGTCGTTCAGTCAAAAATGACACAACTTTGAAATTAATATAGCCTGATGATGAAAGTTGGTATGGTAAGATTTCAAACGCGTCACTTTTCACACACGATTGCTTTAAAACTTGGAAGTAAAAATAATTTTAGTAGCATTTCAGCCCATTACTTCAAATTTCATGGCACCTCTTTTACAAAGAATAATTTAACGAAAGTGAAGGAGAAAATCTTCACTGTTTTATTGCTCACACATAGAATACTCAGGCACTATAAAACTATAAATGAGTGAAAGCCACACTTGTTTCGTATCTGAGCTAAAATGTTTTGGCAAGACATCCGCACTACATCAGCTTCTGGAGTATAAACACACTGAAAAACGTCTCCTAACTCGTAAGCGGCTTTCGATCCCGTAGATTAGGAGATGCTAGTGTTTATCACCTAATGATGGGCCTCAGAAGTATGTAAACATTATGTAAACTCCCTACTCGAACACCATATCTCGATTCAGAGCTTATGATAAACTATCATCATAAGCACCGAACTCAAATTGTCTTCGCTGGAATTACATCATATCAAACATTTTGTTTAGTTTCGTCATAAGTTTCTTAAAATTTATATTTCCGTTAGACTATAAGGATTAGCTTCATACTATGTGGCCCGCTATTCGATTTAAAATATACAGGTAACGTATCCCTATTCTCTGAAGTCGCTGGCAGTATTAAACGTCTCCTAAACACCTTGATTAGCAATACAAGAATGTTTGGAATGCGTTTCTCTACCTCTAAATGCAAAGTTTCATTAAAGTACTGGTCTGTCTATATTGGTCACTAGAATTGAAGCAGATGGTTTCGTTAACCACTCCACTTACCTCTGAGGACCCTTGCAGTTACTACCACGTTGATGCTGGCCTATTTTCTACCACAATGACCCCAGCCCTTAACTATATTTGTGTATGGTTTTCACTATAAATTTAGTTTTGCTTAATGTTTCAATTGAGAAGGTATAATATTATGATCCCTATTACCGAAACGAAGACTTATTTTCAAATCACAATAAAACCATTCGTAAATATTATTTTCTCTATGAATCGGGTTACAGCCCTAGTTGTAAATTCAAATTCTAACTTTACAATAAGTTTATGACTCTAAAATTAATTTCTGGAGTTACAATACGTTTTGCACTACTTTGCATTACTTTTCGCTCGGTCATACAGCATTTCTGAACCTAAGTCCGAAAATACGATTGATTCTTAAAGCTCGGAACAGCAGTTGTCATGTAGATTAATATTAGCTGTAGGATTTAGAAATTCTAGTTGAAACTAGGATTTTGCGCAAAATTCCTGTACATAAGGTAATTTCTGCAAATCACGTAGTATGTTTATGCATACCCTATTCTATACATCCACACTTCCATTACCAAAGATGTAACGACTACTTCTACTGATTTAATGTTCATATTGCTGTCCTAATGAGGTTTGGCAACTGGGAACGATGCACATCAGTTCTCAGTTCTATGTTGTGCATGACTGACTGACTAATTTGTATTCGTAGTACAATTAGGTTCGTTACATTTATATTCTATAGTCAGATTTTTCAGACGTAATGTTTTAAATACGAAGTTATAAATGTTCATTATATTGTCTTATACATCATGAATTGAAGGAATTTTTCATAACTTAGGAGCTAAAATCAGTTTAACAGTAACAAAGCGTTGTTTTTAGGTTATGAAAGTTATTTTATTTAATTACTTAAATGAGGAGTGGGGGGGGTTTACCATTAATTAATTATTTATTTATTTGAAGATAAAATTCGACACAAACTGGCACCAAAATATACGCGCCGCAGTAGTGCAAAAGTAACGTTGTGAAGAAAGTAGCATAGGAAGGCATTTATGGGGAAAATGTGAAATTTAATAGGGTAGCTATAGAATTGCAAGACAAGAGATGCAGTTCGAGTAAAAATACAAGAAGATTTTATTCCTTTTGAGAGAAGTTATCACACGTTTACGAAGTTTGTAATAGGAACTTGCAGCAAGATTTCCATTTGCTTGTATTCTGTGGCATATCTGATAAGGTCTCAAACCACTGGTTTGCACCATCTCTAAGACCTCAACTAGAAAGTTGGGATATACCAATAGAGGCCAGTTCTATACAGCTTTGTTTCATTCCACGACGCCATAAACTGACCTTTGCTTTTTATAATTAGTCATTACGTCGGCAAACAATGCATGATGTGGAAGCCTCTGGGATGGCATTCGTAAAACATGACCACCGAAGTGGGTGCTTCAAGATGGCGACACCAATGAAGTTGCAATACATGTGACAGTATTCCAACATTTGACGGATGATAAATATGTTATCAATACATCCTCAGTCTGATAGAAAACTATCTGACTCCTCGCGAGTCAGCCTTTTACGATTTTTAGTCAATTTGGGAAGTATGATGGAAGCTAATTATTTATGTTTTTATCTAATCAACCTATGCATCAGTGGTGTAAAGGTTTCTAGGAGCCGATTTAAATGGAAATATGTAATCAGCTGACGTAAAATCTAAGATTGGGGATTTTAACTTAGTCAGTCAAGAACAGCTTAGGATGCATATGTGCACTGATCCAAGTTTCCCCATCGCACAACAAGACGAATCCGAAGCAGTGGTAGTAGTAGTAATTTCAACGATAGTAAAATAATAGTGGTCATAGAGAATGTAATTTTAGGGATACAAATAAATTTGTGTATAAAAGGTATTAAATAAGTTTTAGCTTCGGGGTTAAGGGAAAATATTAAGTGAATTCCGCTGCACAACTCTGATCTATTCAGAGCCACATCACACATAGTCTTCAGCTACTAGTTACGACAATCGCATAGACCTTCACAAAGTAGTCACATCAAAAAATACTCACGTAAAGGTTGTGCGTAGCTGGTCTCAGGCATTTGTCCCATAGACACTGAAGTTACTTTCAGATTTCTAAAATCACCTCTAACTCAGTTTTATTTCAAAGTACTTCAAAAAAAAACCTTTTCATGGTGTAGGCGACTGTGAAGTAATAAGCGCCTTTATACCTCTAACAGTACTCACGATCATCATGGACCTTACACTTATTGTATTTTTCAGACATGCATTTATTCCTATATATATTTTTTAACCCTTTATTCCTTTCCTATGGTTGTTAGTTACATTGTTTCCTCCGGTGTTAATTTTGATATGTATTCGACAATCAATTGGATTATATTCGTGTACTACTGTATGTTTTTGATCCCATTCATAAATACAGATAAAATCGAGGTGAGCTTTACTTTTTAAATTCTTACTTAAATTGAAAATTATAATAAATATTCTAGGAAAAATACAAATATAATATCTTACACAAATTAAAATTTCTACCATGTATCTGTGCAAAATTAAACAAGTAGTTGGTTAATAGAATTAGATCAGCAATAACTTGATCAAGCCAACACTATGTATTGTTTATTTATTACTTACTGATTAATCAGCATATACATCTTAGACTTTTATGAGGTCTATCTTAACCTGAATAGTTCAGTATTAACATTTGTAGACTCCAACTGGCTAACATAGGTTCCAATCCATTACCAAGGTTCAATATCAGTCCCTTCATGATTGTAGTTGTACGCTTTGCTAACTGGAGAGTGGAAGTTAACACGAAACTCAGATCAAGTTAAATTTTATGACTGACTATTTTCAATTACTTAACATTAGCAGAGATTGTTATATCGGGCGATTCAAGAAGAGTAAATAACTTTCTAAACTGTCATTCAAAAGATTATTTCATTTACTTTGAATATATGTAAATCGATTATTGTATTCCTGTCATTGTCATGTCCCCATTGCTTTAACCTTCTACTAGACTCCCGAACTATTTCGTATCATTTGTTATTCAGACACTATAATCAATTAACTATGTATCGGTACCCTTAGTTCCTAGTCATTATTATCTCTGTTTTGTGTAAATGTTATTCTTCTCATTGATGCGCTCCATGGTCAGCTATCTGTATGTATATAAATGGATGGATGAAATATAATTGGACTGTTCAGTGGTTGGTTTAATTGTCTAGTCTTCATCATTCCGGCTTTAGAAACTAATAGTGACAGAGTAAATGTGTATGCGCGTACTAATTGGTACTATCGAGGTCACTGTTCTCTACACACTGGTAATTGTGCAAATAATTCTCAAGATATATCCATTGATACGTTTAAAATGTTATTATTGTTTAAATTATTTTTTAATTTTTATATTGTGACTGGCAAGTGGAATCCAGGACGCGCGTTTCGTCCTATTTGGGACTCATCGGCTGAATGTACCTGCATCCCAATGTTGATGTTCACAGTGGGATTCGAACTCAGTCCGGTTCGTGTCATACGCCACCGCGTACACCACTAGACTACTGAGTCCAGACAGTCACGTTTGTGCAATGGGCGAATCGGTAGTAGGATGAATTTGTATATTCCCATTGATTTGTTATAGACTGAAGCTGGTCAGTCACTGGGAACATCAACGTTGGGATGCAGGTACATCCAGCCGATGAGTCCCAAATAGGACGAAACGCGTGTCCTGGATTCCACTTGCCAGTCACAATATAAAAATTAAATAATACTTGTGAATAATCGCTATATCGAGGCAATTCGCTCAGGATGCGCATATAGCAACAGTGACTGACCAGCTTCATTCTATAACAAATCAATGGGAATATACAAATTCATCCTACTATTAAATTATTTTTATTGTTATTGTAGATAAATGCAAATGTAACATCTTGTACAAATCAAAGCGTATATTATATATCAGTGAAAAATCTTACAAATACTTTATGGTATTTAATATCGGCTAGTGAACATCATCCACCATCTCTTATCTTAATACAAACTACTGGGGAATCACAATTTACTGTCAATTGTTCTACATTTACTAGTGATAATGCATTATGGTATAAAAATTCTATCTCAGTCAGTAATATCGTTGAATCTTATGGATGGATATTACATAGGGTAAGATTATCTTTATTAAATTATGTAACATATTTAAAAGGTACAGACTTGTATACTTAGCTTTAAATTATACTTTAATTTTGTATGAATCAATCATACTACCCAGTATGTCAAGTGAAACGGAGTTATCGATAAACGACTCAATTGGTAAGGTATTCATTTCTCAGCCATTACATAAGAGCTTCTAAATCTTGCTCTGTTTACTTTACTCTGAACAATAAGATATTAGTATTACTAATTGTTGGCACGAAACGAGCCTGATTAAAGCACGCTCAAAACATGCTCACGAAGCTGTACTATGATTGGTCCATTCTTAGCCAACTAGAGCCAACGACCAATCGGGAAGTTTCTAGAATACTCAATGCCATTGTTTATATAAAACCCTAATGTAAATCATTTGCTTGACTTTGCCTTTTGCCTCCTGCCGTTATTTTCTCAATATATCTTGCTACCTGTTCTACTCTTGTTCTGATTTGGGATCCAGTCGCGGTCGTTGTCGAATCGTAGAATACTAAGCGTGTAGGACGATATATAACACTAATAATCGTTTAAAACTATAGCGTAACTCATACATGTGAAGGGCAGCAATCAGACTCATTCTAAGTGAAGACCGATGTCAGACAAGACTGCTTACTCTCATCCTTCCTCTTCTGGTGGTTGACTGGACTATGAAAACTTTAATATCGTAGAGGAAACACGGACTACAATGGACAACTTGCACGCAGCTAGACTATCTAGACATCGTAAATGACTGACCTAGCTCTACTATCGCATACACAGCAACAAATGCAGATGAAGACAGAAAGTGTAACAGCAGCGGACTCAACATACACACGGGGAAAATCAAGATTCTTAAATACAAAACAACGAGTACTGACTTAGTCACACTTAACGGAGAAGCTCTACAGGATGTGGGAACTGTTATATCCCTGGCTAGCGGCATCATTTGTAAAGAAGGTGGGTCTGTTTTCAAGTATGAAGGTAAGGGAAACATTTCTACAACTTAAGAACAGCTGGAACTCAGAGCAACTATCAGCCGAGATCATAGTTAGATTTTTCAATGCAAATATCGAGACAGTTTTATTGTATGGAGTTGAAACTTAGAGAATTACGAAACATACATTCAAAAGAAGAAGATAATAACTAATAGTTGTTTGCGTAAGATATTCTGGATCCATTAACCAGACACGATCAATAACAATCTATTGTGTCAAAGAACATACCAACTTTCAGCTGTGAAAGAAATTCGAAAAGAAAACGCTGAATATAGATAGAACACACATTAAGGAAATCAGGAAACTGCGTTACAAGACAAGAATATTCAAAACCGAAAGAAAGAAAGAGTGGAAGATCAAATAACAGTTCAGAGAATTGGAGGTAGATATAAAAAGAATGAATAACACTTGAGAAGAACTAAAAAGCAAATCTCATAACAGAGTTGGTTGCAGAATCCTAGTCAGCGTTCTATGCTCCAAAAAGTTAGGAGTCGGTTAATAGGGATTGATTGGTTGATTGTGACCTCTAGTTAAATATGTCTATCTGTACTTCGTAATTTATTATTTTCTTTTATTAGATAATTCGTTATAATGATACAACAAATGATGCAATTGCTCCTTATGATGAAACTGGTCAAAAAACATTTTTAGGAAGTAATTTAAACTGGACTATTGTTACATTTAATCATGTCAACAGTGATGATATTAAAATTGAATTTGTAGCAACTCATTCAGCAGATTCACATGATAAAATAGATGGTGCTATTAGATTAAGTGTAAGTTATTGCATTGATTTAGTCATTGTATTTTTCTTTTTGAAATGTTTAATTTAATCATTGAATAATAGATTCACAATTATCTGTTAGTGAATATGTGGAACTCGTGGAACTGAATGTTAGCGACAACAAAAAATAGTTGATTTCTAATGTGTCCATGTAATATGAATAGTAATTGTTTATTACAGGTAACCGTCAATCTATCATGGTTTATCGGTTAGCAGCCTGGGGGAAGGGGGACAGACAGATACAACGTAGGACCAGCCACATAAGTGCATCGGTCCAAGTTGCCACACCTCAACAGCATAGCAAGATGATCACCGAATTCATAGAATCAGTTACTTTAATGGTAGTAATATATGAAAGGAAGATTGCATATAAGGATATAATATATAGAGAAAAAGAAATTAGTTTGTAGAAAGAAAGGTAGAGTAATTTTAGTCTCAAGGTGTGCGTGAAGACAAAGAATGTATACACCTACGCCATTGTGATCGATTCTGAGCCATGTCACCAAGAATCTCCAACCACTGGGTACGGCAGTCACGCGGACCCCAACCAGGTAGGCGACATCTACCAATGTGGCTCAGACCAGAAGTTAGTGACTTCAACGACTGATGCCACGTTTTGGTTTGGCCGCCCCTAACCCTTTTCCAACCCACCCCAATACTAGTCATCATTGAGCGACGTGGTAACCGGTGTTCAGACATACGTAACACATGCCCCAACCATCTCAGTCGATGAAGTTTCATAACCTCATCAACAGATTTACCATTATTCCCTAATACCCTTCGTCTAACCTAATTATTAGTTACCCGGAAATCCCAGCAGGTACGAGATATATTTCTAAGACATCTGTGATCAAGTGCTAGTAACCTACAAGTGTCTTCTACCCTTAATAGCCATGTTTCACAGCCGTAAAGTAGAACAGGACGAACTGCTGTGCAATATACTCGTCGTTTAGTTGATAGACGGATATCACGCCTACGCCATAGATGACGTAAGTTGGCAAAAGCCAAACGAGCCTTTCGAATTCGTGCAGAAATTTCGTCAGACACCAACCTATTAGGGCTGATCAGACTTCCAAGATAAGTGAAGTTGTCAACGCATTCAACTTCTTCACTCCCTATCCTTAGTTCAGGGGTTGACGCAGACCAGTCCTGAGGTAAAAATTTACACTTAGTGGCGGAGAAACGCATCCCAAACATCCTGGCATTGTTGCTCAGTGCGACCAGAAGACTCTGCATCTTATCAGTGTCTTCACCAAACAGGACTATGTCGTCTGCGTATTCTAAGTCGATGAGTGGACCTCCTGGAAGGAAATCAATCCCAGAAAATTCAGCCGAAGAAAGCGTTACTTCCAGTAGCACGTCTATGATAAAATTAAACAAAAACGGAGATACTTTATCGACTTATGTTGTTGTTGTTTGACTACCTATCTGAGGATAATCATTATCAGCTGTTGGAGACATTAGATGGTATAATTATTAATCAGTTACATTATGACAATTTGAGTTAAGGCATATAATTCATTCAGCTTCACATTCTCTATATGTAATTAATTGAAAGAAGTTACTAAACTTAATATACTTTCATTTTTGTTTTATTACTTTATTAGTTCAAAGTTTGCAAGAATCCTGAAACACCATATAAACGATTGTATTATAACATTGAAAATGCATTAAGTATTACAGTTGAATTAACATTGGATAAGGTGGAGGTTAATAATCCAGTTAATCGATTTTCACTTGCTCTTTTAATTTTCTCCAATCATTCATTAGAAGATGATGAACATTTCTTGAATAAAGAAGCTGTTCAAAAAGATGCTGAAGAAGGTCCTTTGGGTAAATTAAAAGTATGTCATTACATTTTGTGTAGATAGCTGGATTTGAATTTCACATTACTAATTGATCTGAATTAGACAACCATTGTAAACCACTAGGTAATACTGGACAGCTGTTTCATCCATCAATCATTAACTACTGATAGAATCAGTAGTCTAACGTTTAAGCGTTCGCTGCAAAATAAAAAAAAAGTGCTACGCTTCATGAAGAAGAGGACAATATCATAGATGGTCAATACACCTGAAGAGTTCTATAACGGGACGAAACAACTGTTCATTGTCAGTTCCTTGTTTTCAGTGGTTGTTTAAATCATTCATGATATTGAATTTAAAACTATGCACTTTATTATGATTAGAAGTTGGTTTCTTTTTAACAACTTTTGATTATTATAAAAGTTTCACGTTATCATCCAAAGGCGTTTTCACAATGTTTAATAATTATGTTGTATCCAGTTCGTTATTGCGTAGAGTATTCATTCAGTACTTCATTTAAAGCATCTAGAGTTATTTGAAACTATCTGCAATCTTCTTTTTATATATAACTACCATTAAAGTAACTGATTCTATGAATTCGGCGATCATCTTGCTATGCTGTTGAGGTGTGGCAACTTGGACCGATGCACTTATGTGCCTGGTCCTACGTTGTATCTGTCTGTCTGTCTGTCTATAAACATTTCCATTGTTGTGAAGGTTAAAGCTTCTAGTTGTAATCTTTAATGATATATGCTACCTATTTACTGACCAAATGGAAAATAACTCAATATTAAAAAATGTTGTGGCGAATAATCCTTCTTTTATATTTTCTATTCCAACTAATTACGAAGTTTCAACCTTCCACGAACCAATGTAGCTACTGAGGACAACAACAATTCATTATTTTCTATCCGTTGGTCTATCGTTATATTAACTAATCCTAAGCCGAAATAGAAAGAATATGAGATTGACCGGTTAGTCCAAACTATATCGTATTCATAGTGAACCATATTTCAGGCACTCATATATATATCGAATCGATGCCTGTTACCCCATGTGGAACATAGGCTGCCGACCAGCATTCTCCAACCAACTCTGTCTTATGTTTTCCTTTCCATCCCTTATCAAGTGCTCTTCATGTCTATCTTCAATTCTTGATGCAATGTGTTCTGTGATCTTCCTTTTTTCCTTTGTGCTTGATAATTCCAAGTTATTGCTTGTCTTATGACGCAGTTTGATAATTTTCCATCCATCTCTAGCGTCTCTTCTTAATTTTTTCCTTGGCTGGAAGTTGATTTGTTCTCTACCATAGAGGGTTGTTGTTGATGGTATCTGGCCAACAAATCCAAAGTATCTTACTCAGATAATTATTTATAAATGCTTGTGTTTTTTGGATGATCCTTTTCGTAGTTCTCCAAGTTTAAGCTCCATACAACAGAACTATCTTCACATTTGTATTGAAAATTTTGACTTTAATGTTGTCTGACAGGTTGGTTTAAGTTCGAGACTCTGCCTGGAATCCCCGTAGGGTTGCTGCCATTTCCGAGCCCGAATAAAGGAGAAGAGTTGGGCATTGGGTTAGCAAACCCATTCCGTAAAAATATAGCCTTGCTAAAGAAACGCTAACCAGAAAAAAACCATATTAATCATTTTAACTCATATATATATATATATATATATATATATATACATATATATATATAAATCCAAACTATGCAACATACTAATTCGATTAACAATATTGCCACACAACAGTGACATTAATGACATTTCAACGGGGTAATAGGTACACACAAAAAGATTGCTTTAGTTCATCAATTGAAAACAATGTAACAACAGTTAATATGTCAAATAAGAGGTCAGAATGAAATTAGAAACCATTGAACGAGTTTTCCAAATAACCCATGACGGTACATGTTTAGCTTTTTCTAATGCCAAACTACATAGTATACAATCAGAGACTTTATCACTTTGTTCTGTGTCTATGAAAACATGATTCGTCAACCAGATTCTGTTGTACAGATTAAGCCTTCAATTTCACAAAGTTGCCGTCAACTTCATCAGAGGAATTATCTAAGTTGAAAACCACGTAAATCGATACAAGACAACAGTACAAAATCTGTAAATATAAAACGAAATGTCTATTAAAACAAAACAGCATCGTCACACTTTAGAAAAGCCCAGTAAAAGTAATATGCTTATAATATGAAGGATAGGTGTTAATGAATAAAACAAATTTTATTTGTAAAGTCTACTTATCGTTGAATGACGAAACGAAATTTCAATAAACTAATAATAATCAGGACATGACTTTTTATTTAAGTTGGATTGTAAATGGCAAGCGGATTTCAGGATGCTCATTTCGTTTTATTTGGAACTCGTCAGCTGAACGTATCTGCATCCCAATATTGATGTTCATACAGGGATTCGAACTCAGTCCGTATCATTCCAAACATCACCGCGTTCACCACTAGACTACTGAGTCCAGGCAATCACATTTATCGAATGAATGTATATGTAATTAGAACTGAGTTTGAATCCCAGTGTGAACATCAATAATGAGATGCAGGTACATTCAGATAGCGAATCCTAAATAGGACAAAACGCTCATCCTGGTTTCCACTTACCAGTTACAATCCAACTTAAATAATACTTGTGATTAATACCTATATCGAGGCAATACGTTCAGGATGCACATATAGCAATAGAGACTGACCAGCTTCTGTCTATAACAAGTCAACGAGAAGATACAAGCTCATCCTAAAGGATATAGTTGTACACAATAAAGGCGTCGAAATTCTTTTATAAGAATTAAATCATAAGGGCGAGGTGGGGGGAATAATAAGGCAGCAATTCATGAATTTCTTTAAACTATTGTATTGCAAACTGTTGGGTGGACCCAGAAAACCCGTTGTATCAACTTCAGAAAGGCGTAGAAATCAATATAAAACATTGTGTCCAATCAATATGCAGATAGTTTTTTACCAGAAAATTCTAGACAATGAGAAGTCACATGATATATCTTTGATTGGACAGTTATCTTACTACTACTGTGATTAGTAGGATATTAAAATCTCTAGAAGCCTAAAGGAAATTTACGATACTATAAATACCCTAGTTTCTGTACATAATCGAACCTTCCAGTAAAGTGTTTTTCTGCCGTGTTTTCCGTCTTCTCTCTCTTGTTCACGCTGAAGTGTAGTTTTAGCCTGGGGGTCGTATCAAAGCTTAGGAGTTGAATCAAGCGGTTAACCTAGACGAGATAATAATTAACGACAGAGGTTTCGCGGTTGATAAAAGAATCCAAACCACGCGTCACAACAAAAACACTTCGATTTTATGGTCCACTCAATATTCGCAAGTCAGAATATTTAGTTGATTGTATTCGTCACAGATTGATATTGATTGAGTGCCACTGAAAACCAGTGTACATATTTGGGAATCAAACCCAGAACCCTCATAACGAACGCTTAACCATCTAAAGCACTGATCAAGCAACCGATAGTATAATTTCCACCTCCATCAATTTATAATATAACGGAATGACTAGGCAATGCCATTGATATTAATCATCTCACAGCCATCAGCTATCACTGACGTGATCAACTAAACTGAATACCTGTTTCTACAAAACCGCCCTCCAATAAATGATATCTCCAGTTGTTGCGTTTTTTTTTTCCCAAATACACTTTTAATTAAAACAGTTGACTTTATGGGGTAACAGTTATCAGAGAAACAAATCGAAACTGATTTCGTGAAGTTAGTCTTAGTGAACTACTTCTGTGGTTCACAGTGAATGCCCAGTTTCTCTTTAGTAATATACATTATAGACAAATTGATAGTAATGATATAGGTACACCTTTAGGCTCTGTCGTAGCTGAATTATAAAGTGAACCTCTTAGGAAGACAAGTAATAATCTAAACCTTTATTACTTTTATGTCACTTAATATCATCGATGAAAATACTGTCTAAGATGAACTTTTGAGTAAATTTAACATGGTAACCTCGAGACAAGCATTAACTTGGAATCCTGTTGGATAACGGAAAAGAGGAAGGCCAAAGAACACCCTGCATCGAGAGCTGGAAGCAGACATAAAAAGGATGAACAGTAACTGGAGACAGCTGAAAAGGATTGCTCAGGACAGAGTTAAGTAAAGAATACTGGTGAGCGGCCTATGCTCCTCCGAGAGGGGTAACAGGCGTAAGTAAGTAAGTAGTAACCTCGAAAGTCAGTTTGATTTATAAGAAGGAGCTTGATGAAAAGCATTTTCTTGATGTTTTGTAAAAACTACAAAAGAAAAATAGTTCTATCAGTAAGAATGTGTATGGGAAAAATTCATCGTGTTTCTACTGCATACATTCCTGGATTTTCCCATCCATTCCTTACAGGAGAATGCCTTACAATTAGAGCAAGAATGATGTTCAACAGATATTACAATTGATTTGAGTTTATATTGTAACATGTTGAGTAAATTGGGATATTCACTGAGTTTCCTAATAAAGTATATTTATGAACACCCCATCTTTATGATTTATTAAGGGTCTTCATATGTCAATACACATCTCTATACTTTCCCACCCAGCTGAATCTGCTCATTTATGGGATAAACATAAGATCTTCAGAATTATTTATCCAATACTTTCCATTTTTCCTAATGATATCCTTTCTCACTTTTTATATATAACAGACTATTAAGATCTGAATAAACGATCCTAGTCATTGTATTCAGAAGAAAAATTCATAACTCTCCTGTTCCTCCCTTGATAGAATAAAACTTAATATACGATTTGTACCAGTCATTCATTTCGTTATTTTTTTCATCTCATCCCTATTTCATCCTCCTAGTAGTACCATTATCATCCTTACGATTAGTTTGTTCTTTTCACTGATTATGATCAATTACGTAATCTATCTATTTCCTTGTTACTGTCACTTTACAAACTACCTTGAATTGGCTTAATATTTTTTCTATATTTAAATATGAATACTACTGATTATCAAAAGCTGATGAGGATTTAATTAGCGAAACAGTATTTTCCGCTTATCTATATTACGTTAAAGTTAACCAGTCACTAGTAAGTGTATTGTGATTTTGAGTGTCGTAAAGAGAGATTGGATATGTATTACTGAAGATTTCAATACTTTGATTTAAAAAAAAGTAACTGTCCACTACTTCATGATTTAATGGATCCAATATTGTAGTTAAATATGTCACTGAAAAAGAAAGAGAGAAATAATAAGTCATTCTGATCAATCTCTTTCCGTATATCAACAGTTCATGACTTTAATACAAATGTTGACGTTGTTGGTAGATGAACAGTAACTTATGGCATCAGTCTATGAAGTCATTGATCCATGTTTGTAGGTACAGGCTACTTAGTCGTGGTGTTCTTGTTTGTAGTCAGGTTCAAACGATGCTTCATATACTTTGGTTTAGAGAATTAGGTAATACCATATGCCTCTAAACATAGTGCTAGTAGATGCCAAGTAAATGAAAACATCTGTATCCAGTAAATTGGTACATGGTGACGAGGAAGCTTAAACACTAACCCCATGTCTTAGTGAATATTTTAAAACTGTCTGTGATAAGATTTTATGATATCAATTTCACTTTACTCTTAAAACGATATGGTTAGATTGATATCAATAAGAGACAACCATTCTATCGTTATTTAGTGCACATTTTAGAAGATGAATGCTTGTCTACATATTAAAACATCCTATCAGCTATCATCATGGATTTATAAAATTTATTTGGCTATTGTCAACTTATGATATTGGGATAGGTATCTGTTTGCAAAACAAACAACGAGTATATTGCATAGTTTGTGTGGTACAGAATGTATGATGTGGGATGTTATCATTTTATGGTTGCGCATTCAATGAGAGGGTTTTTCTTGGAATATTCGAAGAGAAAACAAATCGAGGAGTGAACTTGACGATCTAAGAATGTAAATGATTGATCCAAGGGATAACTAATAGAGGCTGGTCATGCAGTCCCTTTCTATATTTAGTTTTGATGAGTGATCTTTATATACGTAAAGGTCTTACTACTGTAGACGGGATCCGTGAAGTAAAGTACGGTATGCATTTTTAGGGTCGACCTTTTCTAACCCTATCCTTCTCTTATGAGAAGACAGCATTGTTGTTGTAGTGGTTGTTTGACGAAATTTACCTTACTGGAATTACATATGTAAAATCAACAGTTCACCTATTGCATCGGCAGGGATATCCTCTACCGATTGGAGGACAAGTATACTTCACAACATTTCGTTCTGTTTTACTCTATGGATGTAAAATGTTGCCATTCAGCGTAGATGATATTTGTGTTTTAGCATCGATGTCGTTGAAATATCGCTCACGTTTTGTGGAACCACCAATCAAGTAATAACGAAGTTGAACACCTGTCTGACATTAAAGAAAGATAGTAAAACCAGTTGTTGAGGTTGTGAATCTTTATTAATTGAAGTCATTGTGATATGTATTACGTGAATCCCCAACTATTAACTTTCTTCTATGCGTGCCGATTACTGTCGTAAGAGAAAAAAGAAAGTTAGGTGCACCTAAATCAAAATATGGCATCAGTCTATAAAGTCATTGATCCGTGTTTGTAGGTACAGGCTACTTAGTCGTAGTGTTCTTGTTTGTTACAATCAATGACATTGAATGATGACATAACTTGTAGTTTATCTCAAAGTTCATTCACTATTTGTTTTCCCTTAAATTGACATATTATTACTATTGTTATGTATATTTTGTTGTTGTTATGAAAGCTAATTATGTTTTACTTTTCATTAATTCTTCTAAACTAACTTATCTATTCTATTTTAGTCAGTATTTATTCAATTAGGAACAAGAGTAAAGAATACAGATCATATTCATTATACATGGCCTAATGCTTATTTACAATTACCTGCTGCCTATTGGATTGATGAACAACAAACACAAGCACAATTAGTTCGAATCGGTTATACACATTTAATAGATAATAAAATTATTAAACCAAGATCTTATCATTTCAGTTTACCATTAGCATTTTATGGTGATCGATTTCAACAGTTACATAATCATTCCACTGTAGATCATGTTGCTATTCGTGAACAAATTATAAATTTAGGTAGTCCACATTCAAAATATTATATAGATACAAATTATTCAATTTGGTATGTTCTATCTACTATTTACCTATTATGTAATCAATGAATAAGATTATGAATTATAAATTTGTATCTACCCATTGATTTGTTATGAATTGAAACTGGTCAGTCTTTGTTGCTATATGTTCATCCTGAATAGATTGTTTCGATATTGCTATTAATTATAAGTATTGTTTAAGTTGGATTGTGACTGGCAAGTGGAATCTAGGATGCGCGTTTCGTTCTATATTCATTCTGTTGTTTGGATGTACCTGCATCCCAATATTGATGTTCACACCGTGATTCGAATTCAGTTCGTTTCGTCTCAATCACCACTGCATTCACCGCTAGACTACTGAGTTCCAAACAGCTACACTTGTTCAATTGGTGTATATGTAATTAGGATGGCTTTGGGCACGAAACGGACTGAATTCGAATTCTGGTGTAAACATCAATATTTGGGTGCAGATACGTCTAGCTGACGAGTTCCAAATAGGATGAAATGTGTATCCTGGAGTCCGGTTGCCAGTTACAATCCAACTTAAACAATACATGTGATGAAATGTGTTTTCAAAAATGACAGTGAGACAATCCAGAGTAGAAAGTCAGTGAAAAGAAGGGAGAAGAAAGTAGTAATGGTGTTTGAAGAATTTTTTCTCCTGTTTTGTTTTTTTTTTTTCGTTGAGTTTTAAACCAAGGTGAAAGTAGAGGCTGCAATAAATTTCTTTTGGATAGATAATTCTAGCTTCAGTTAGTGTATAGACAGGACTTCAGCAATTGAAAGTAGACGAACGATTACTATCTTAGGTAGGCTTTTATTGTTTTTGTTTTTTTAAATGACTTCAAATAAAGATTCTATTTTGATCGAGTGACGTGTGTTTACAAGATGTTCAGTAATTTTCTCATTAACTTACTATTATCTCTTTTCTACCATAATGGATGATATCATTGAACTTCTTTTGGATAGAATCCTCATCGAATGACCTATATAACGAACTCGATAGGAATAAGTGAATTGATCAACTTATATGGAAGTAGTCAGTTGCAGTAATTTATCCTTTAAGTTGTTGCTAAACAACGACAAGCAAGAAAACAACAATCTTAAGGTCTGTGCAAATAATGTTCTTTGAATTGAAGTAGAAATCTGTTATATGTTGTCCTACCCGCTTAGTATTCTAGAATTCGACAACGACCGCGACTGGATCCCAAATCAGAACAAGAGAGAACAGGTAGCAAGATGTATTGAGAAATTAACAGCAAGAGGCAAAGTCTCAATAAAATGATTTACACTAGGGTTTATATAAACAATGGTATCGAGTATTCTAGAAACTTCCCGATTGGTCGTTGTCTCTAGTTGGCTAAGAATCGACCAATCACAGCACAGCTTCGTGAGCATGTTTTGAGCGTGCTTTAATCAGGCTCGTCTCGTGCCAACAAAATCTTTCTTTTTAGGATATCAACAACTTTATCACCGTTAAAATCAATATTCATATAAAATATTTTCTTTGATGTAGAGGCTTCTGATGTTTTTAAGAATACTGGGTTTTATGTTCTTGACAACATACATTGGTAGATATCCATTTTCAATAAACATCTTCTTTAGAATGTTTAACTGTGTATTTATAGTTTTAAGATTGTGAAAATTCTTTGAATTCGTTTGAAGAGATTGGATACAATTAAATTTAGGTATGGGATTATATCTTGTTGACAGTCAGTTAGTCAGTCAGTCAGTTACAACGTAGAACTTAGTACATACGTACTTCAGTTCAGAGAGAGAAATTAAATTGTAGCTCCAAATTCCAGAGTAGAGGAGGTTGTAAGTGACTAAGTAAGTTGACAAATACCAAATAGCACAGAACTAAGACTATATAAGATTTCCTTCTAATTCCCGCCCCGCTGCCCCCACCCAGTCCCAATTAGCTTAATATCAACATCGGTAAATGTTTCAGTTATGATTTCATTTGTATTATTTACTCTTTTTTTTTGCTTTTTGTTCATTTATTTCATACATATTCGTGTGTACACCATAGTACACTAATTCTTGGTTTAGGTGATCCAAATATCATAGTTGAACCGTCAAATGATGATAATAATAATAATAATCGTAAAAAATCAATTATTTCAGCAACTATTTGTGGTTTACTAATTGTTAGCGGAATTATTACCAGTGTGTATATTAAACGTCGTATACAACGTCGACGTTATCAAAGAATCATTCCTCAATTAAATAATAATTCAACTAATACAAATATCAATAATGATAGTAATATGATCACATCAATAACTTTACCACCATCTATCAATGATGATATTATAGTTGAACCATTTCAATATGAAAAACTACCAACTTATACAACAATTCATTCTGTTTATCCTGTCAATGAAAATAACAATTTACAAAATCAATCTACTGATTATTTAATTAATCAACCTCCATCATATGGATCTATTTCAGTGAATTATTGAATTCCCCGATGATGATGATGATGATGATGATCTTCATTGAAGTAAACTGTTGTTGGTTTACATTAAACTGAAATTGTACGGTGTCATTTATTTTTTTTTTTGTTTGCTTTAAAGGATACCTAAAGAAAAATTATTTTCGATAATACTATTTTAGCATACATGCGTTTATAACATTACTATATTAATTCAATTATTCATATCTTATAGTAATATGATTATTAATATTATTATCATTACAAATAGTAACAATCATCATTTTGCTTTTTAATTATTTACAAATTGAGTTGATTATTTTTGTGGAGATTGATTGAATATACCACAGATTGATGTTGAGAAGGTACTATTGAAAACAGAGCAACACTAGACAGCTGTTTCGTTCTAGTGTGAAACTTCTAGATTCTGTACGAGGGGCTTCAAGTTGATGATGACTACTTTACTTTCTGCACTACTAGATTGGCATCCAATGGTAGAATTCTCATAGTTGTCAAAATTAATAATCATAAAAATAGCCAATTTTGAGGGTAGATATCAAGATCATTTAGATATCAAGAATAATTAGATATGAAATGTTTCCAGGTTATTTGTCTTATACGAATGTTAATGTTGAACTATTCAGCATCATCAACATCATCATCATGTAGCTTGTTATACTTAAATAACAATTGAAATAAACAACATTATTCATCATCAAATACATCTAGGTATCCGTGTATACATGAGAGCAAGAACAAATATTTGTGCAGAATAAGATGAATTCATTTTATTTCGTTGGTTTCTCATCAGCCACTGCATACAACCTAGAATGATACTCTTTTACAAGATTAATATTTGAAACAAGTTTTAACATACACATGAGAATGGATGGAGTTAGTTGAAATCAAGATTACATGAACATGTGAACATGGCTTAATGTGCTGGAGAAAATGCTGTGAATATATTAACGATCCAAGAGAATGTACCAGAAGGCAACATAGAGATCAGTGGGTCAAATGGTTACACAATAAGAGGTGGTTGGAAATATTTGAGAATAAAGTGAATAAAACTCAGTTATTAAACTTTAAATGATCTAATTAAACACGAAAGTTGAACTTAACCATCTGAAAAACGATAATGTAACGGAGAGAAGAAATTGTTAAATCTGATCAGAAGAGAAAATGTATTAAAAGAAACTTAACGAAAGAATAATAACAATGAAAACAATAACGCAAAAGTTAGGTTACCAGGGTGAAGAAAGGCTTATAACCGTTTCTTTTTGAACACATAAGTTTGGTTTCAATCGTTTAATGGCAATCGCTTCTGCATATTTTAGAAGATAAGAAGCTTCTTGTCTGTTGAACACTTTAAATGATTGATTAACATCAATTTGGTGTCCTGTGTCAATTAGATGCTTAGCGATCGCGCTGTTAAATGTCTTTGTTCCTGTGAGTCGTAGATTTTTTGGAACATGTTCATTAAATCGTAGGTTTGTAGTCAAAGCCTGATTTCTACATACAATGAAATCGACTAGGTAACATTTTGTCTAAATGAAATAAGTGATAACTAATTACTAGTCACATAGTAACAATAACAGTAATCGATAAAAATTATGATCAATTCATTTGTTTCGTTTCAAAAAAAAGTTACAATGTAAACATGAATTTCAATAGACAATTGCGTATTATTCAAATTCACTGTGATTACTTGATTAATAATAATATTAGTAATAATAATAATGATAATTATTAAGTTGGATTGTAACTGGCAAGCGGAATCCAGGACCCACATTTCGTTCTATTTTGGTTCCGTCGCCTGGATGTACCTGCGTCTCACTATTGATGTTCACGCTGTGATTCGAACTCAATTCGTTTCTTTTCAACCACCACTGCGTTCACTACTAAACTAATCAGTCCAAACGGTCACACTTGTGCAATGGGCGCATAGGTAATTAGGATGAACTTGTATCATCCCGTTGATTTGTTATGGCCTGAAGTTGATCAGTTTGCCACGAAACGGACTGAGTTGGAATCTCAGTGTGAACTTCAATATTGTGATGCAGGTACATCCAGCCAACGGAACCGATATAGAACTAAACGCGCATCCTGGATTCTGCATGCCAGTCACAATCCAACTAAAATACTTATGATTAACAGCTATATGGAGGCGACCCGCTCAGGATAACATATAACAACAGTGACTGACTGGCGTCAGTCTGTAACAAATCAACGGGAAAATACAAGTTCATCGTAATAATAATAATTATTATTATATGGAGGTTTGTGGATGAGGAGAGTAGTATTAGGATAGGATAAATCTAATTTGTAAAAATGCACATAAAGAGAGAAAACTACATGTTATATTGTTGTGAATGATTGATTTGTACTTGCCACATAACCTGTTTGAATTAGGTTATCTAATATTGAACTTTTAGTGCTTCTAACGACATATTCGGTTAACCACACTTGAAGGTGCTTACGAGGACGGAAGAGTAAATTTTTGAGCTTCGGCGAATGTAACTTTCTTCACGGAAGTAGTTGAACTGATAGATTTAAAATGAAGTGACAAACTTAGTTAATTTATCCTTCATTCTTGGTGTCACCATAGGGCGGGTGGAAAACATTTGATAAATCGGGCACCTAGAGAAGATTGATTATCTTTGAAAAGTTTTCCTGTCGGCTCATTATTTATGGTTATAGTCAAGGTGAACATTTTGTTCCTATTACTGTTTAGTGCCACCATGCCCTACTGTCCTATTTGCCACATTAATTGTTAGTATATCATTACTTATTATGAACTATGGTCAATTCTGTTGGGGATGTTAGATCCACAGAATTCTCTTGGCAAACTTGTTATTTCTGTGATTTATTTATGTAAATTTAAATATATCGTTTCTGCGCTAAAATGTTTCCTTTTCACCTTCAGTTTGTGTTTCCCTACTTATCAAGACGCTAAATTTTATTGGTTTGTTGTTTATTTTAGTACGCTATTTGTGATAGTCGAAGGACGCTCTTTTTTATTTGTATATATACGCATGAGATGTGTGTTTATTATTCGTCTGCCAAGCTGCCTGTGGAATCAAACGCTTTATGCTGACGTTGAACTTCATCCTCTAGTTAGCTGGGCTAGGGCGCTGCGAAGTAGCTTAGCTTACCTGTTATTGTGTTGCTGGTCTTAGGTTCGTTAGCAGGTATCGAGGTGTCTCCTTAACTTGCGAAACCTTAGCAAATTCATTGTGCGTACGTTACTCTAGTTCTCACTCACTATTACTCATATTTTGTATTCATGTTAGTTTCTTGATTGGTTGACTTTGTGGTGAGATCTTATGTATATATAAAGGAATGTATGAAATGTAACATGATTCTATCCGGTTGATCTGTCTTATTGTGTTTTTCTATCTTCGGCTTGTGACTGAGTGGGGATAAAGCAGACGTGTAGTGATCGACTAGGCGCACTTCATTGGCGTTTTCATATGAATCATTTCTTTGCGCCGTAACATTAGATGTAGTTTTCTTGTGTTGAATGTTCTTCGAATAAAACTACGTAATCTCATTATGCTCGTCGCATAAAAATGCGGCCTTTTATCTATAATGTAAATCACCTTTCTACTTGTTTTCATGATACTGTATTTATTTATAAACTTTGCAAGGTATCAATTCTCCTTGAAAGTTTTATACACTGCTTTCGTCTCTCCATTGACTTCATCAGGAGAATATATTGTCAATGTTCTTTAATAAGGGGTTTTTAATAGATTTACTATATACTGTGAAGACACAAAGCTCAGGAAGTTCGTTTATTGTTTTATCCATGTAACTTTCTCGTTCAAGTTTCTTATTAATGAATCATCTGTACTTTTTGTAAACAGAACATCTAGAAATTCTATTTTAGCTTTACTTTCTTATTCACATGTAAATTTAGTAACCGGATGAACTGCGTTAAATTATCAAAGAATCTTAGATTGATGAGTATCCTGTTTACAAAGAATGAATATGTCATCTATGTATCGGTAGTAGAATGAATTGTGCAAGTGAATCTTTTTCCAGTTTATCTAGAACAATATCGATCAACATGGAACCTAATTGCAAGTTTATGGCTACTCCATCCACCTGTCTTTAGATATCTCATTATTAAACATGAAGTATACACTGATTGTACACTTTAGTAATAATTATTCAAGCATGTCTTGTGAAATTGTGACATCTATTCCAGTTTCTATAAGTTGGTTGCATATATAGTTAACTATCTCAATTAGTGGAACATTTGTGACAAAAAATATAACATCCAGGGATAAAATGCTTTGCTGTTTGGTTTTCAGTTCCTTATCATTTTGTCACCACTCTATCTATCTCATCTATATGTGACTAGCAGAAGGTGATGATTTCATTGTATTGGGTAATTTCTCTTCAACTACTTTACAACTTAGCAACAATAATCATTGTGTTAATGATGACTATAATAGTGTTATGTATTGTGAAAATACACAATGCCGTTGATGATTGCTAATCACTGTACGGACACGTTTGCCCCGCGACTACCAGTCCCCCAAGCCGGAATACAGGAAAAACAACGATTGATGTGCCAAACAGACAGAATTGGATCGAATTGTATTTGAATCATGCCTTTATATATATACAAAATCAGACCACACAGCGAACCAATTGGGAAACTAACATTAATAGAAAACTATGGAAATAGTGGTAGTGAATAAGGGACAACTTGTCTACAACTGATTAACTGTAGTCCATAATAAGAGACAATATAATAACAGTGAATATGCTAAACGAGAGGATAGAATAAGAGAAACCTAACAATAATAGAAATGTAACGTTTACACTACTTATGATCAGAATAAATGAACTAGTTCTGTAAAACACAGTTCTGGAAGTTTCTCACTCTTCTTCAGTGGTCCGACATAACAAATAGTCATAGAGATGAGTTACAAAATATGTACACTAGAGAAATTGTATATTCACGTGTTAATTGATGCGAAACTTTTGGAAGAAACCTTTTGAAGATATACAGTGATGAATTTTTCTTTTATCAGTGATTGAATTTCAACGATTAATTCATCAGTACAGAAAGAACATCCAGTTTGAATTCAATAACAAGGTATCTCGTCAAACCGATGCTGTTTCAGTGTGTAATCCTATTCAAGCCCAACCTTGAAAACACAAAGCTAGAAAAGGTGACTAAGGAAAGGATACATTGATGATACTTTTATTGCATACAATAATGGATAACATGTGAATCATTTATTGAAAATTCTCAACGAAACACGTATAGATATTCAGTTTACTATGAAGTGATAATGAATTTCATTTCTTGGATACTTCCATTCAACAACGTGAAGATGGTTTAGTGCAACAGTCGATTTACAGCAAAATAAAAAAAAAACATTGAATGGGTTATTCTTTAACTTCAATAACTTCTACTCAATCCATTGTAAAATAGCATAAGTGGAAACATTGTTTCTCAGAGCCAAAGAATTATGTACTTCAGATATAATAGATTCCTAAATAGCCGATTGGTGAGGGCCGTAAAGTTGAATTTGATGATCGTAACAAATGGTTAGAGACTTTAGGTGATATGGCTGAAAATCGATTGCAATGGCGCAGGTGCATCCACTCCTTGTCTTCCTGCAAATTCTAGTTTTTGAGCTTATTATAATTTTCTCTTTACTGAATCACTTTTTTTGGTTTGAAATCTCATCTCTGATCTCTATGCCTTTCCATTAGTACTTACTCTGTTACTAGCTTCCCCTACTCTGGAATTTGGTCCGACAATTTAATCTTTATCTGCTAATTGAGGCATGGCAACTTGAACTGATGTACGCATGTACCAAGTTCTACGTTGTAATTGACTGACTGACTTAAATTTACGTGTATCTGCAAAAGCAGTCACATAAGCCTACTTACGTTTAAATAAACATGTTCCTAAATAATTTACAATTCAAAGGATTGAACAGATTCAACAGGACAATCGATAAACACTTGATTGACACAGACCGACAGATTAATATCACTGAATCCTTCAAAGTGTTCAACAGACAAAGAACCTCAAATCTTCTGAAATATACCAAAAACACAATTTTCATTTAACAATTGAAACCAAATTAGTGTAATCAAAAAAGAAACCGTTATAAACCTTTTGTGACCTTAGTAACTTAACTTTTCTCCACTCTTTGTGTTCTCTCAAAATCTAACCTTCTGAATTCTCTATCTTTCTCCTTTCAAATTTATCTCACTGAATTATACTTTTCGAATCATATTTTCGCTCCCTAATTTTCTGCATTACTGCTAATACTTCTACTATCGCTATCACTCTTGGATTTGAACTGACAGTTGCATCTGTGTGCTGATGTGGTATGGCAACCTGAACTGATGTACGTACGTACGTACGAAGTTCTGCGTTGTATCTATCTATCTAACTTTTCTGTCATTACATCATTGATATCATTCTAATCAGATCAAATTTAAGTTGCATCATCGTTTATAGATTGTTAAGTTTAACTGATTAATTCAATTATGTCATCATATCACATTTTCATTTGAATAAATGATCTTAAATTACATCATTATTTTCAATCATTTCATGATTTCCTTATTATGTAATCATTTAAACTTTATTCGTTACTTTGGTAACTGTTACTTTCTTCTACAATGGATATACATTGACAGCATTCTATCCAATATGTTAGTTGTTTTTTTAAATAATCAACATCTCCATATATAATTCTCATATCAATCAAGTACAATCATTTAAATAAGTATCATTTTAAATTGTATGCGGTAGCTGATGAAGCACGAACGAAATAAAATAATCCGTCAAACTTTATATCACGAATTGATCTGAATTAGACAACTATTGTTCATCTAGAAGCACTAGACAGCTGTTTCATCCTAGTGTGGGACTCTTCAGCAGTGCACATTGATGACCTCGCCGAAGATCGAACCCAGGACCCTCTGGCTCCATGACGGGCGCTTTACCATTGGACCACAACAGTCCTTGTAATTAAATATCAGCTCACTAGTGACTAGCTCCTTGAGGTAATTCCTGAAGTTCTAGTATGAAGACGTCACCGGTGAAGTTCAATAGTGTCGGGTGTGAGACAGTTACCCACCGATGACAATGGATGAGGTCGCGCAGATGTATCATAAATTGACTGAATTAGAAATATCAAGCGTCAGAAGCCGACTTAGTTTTTCAATGGCAAAACGTTCGCCGCAGAGCCAGAGAGTCCTGGGTTTGATCCTCGATGGGGTCGTGGGTGCGCATTGCTGAAAAGTCCCATACTAGGATGAAACAGCTGTCCAGTGTTTCTAGCTGATCAATGGTTATCTGATTTTAGATCAATTCCTGATATCAGATTTGACAATTAACTATCTCCATAATCCCCCCCCCCCAATTAAAACTGTCTTTGTTTTCAATTGTAATGACATCGGTAATGTCAATGAAATGCATACATCTGATTATCTTAGTTGACATAGATATTAATTCTTATTAACTATAACTAAATTACATGTATATTGACTGAGAAGAAACTATTTTCACATTAAAAGAAGACAAGTCAATGATAGAATACATTGTCAATTTGAGGTAGAAAGTTGTTTAATGAATCTGTACAATCATTGTTATGTATCATGTAACCTTATTATAAGAAGAAAAGGCATAAAGAACAATATGATCATATTATTTCATAGGCAATTCTAGTAATTACATAACGACAATAATAATAACAATAAACAATATGAAGGCAGTTAGAAGTTGACATTTATACACAGTACAATTATAATGCAAACTAATTGTTTAATGTATACAGTATAATATTGTTATGATGCGAGAAATTTGAGGGGTTGATTGGCCGAGTGCCAATTACTTGTGTGTCTAGTCGATTAATGCATGTCTGCTCTATGCCCACTGAGTCCTAAGCTGAAATATGAAGAACACAAGCCAATAGACCAACTAGATAGAATCTAATTATATTTTATACATTCCTTTTTAAATACATAAAACCAGATCACACAGCAGATCAATTAGGAAATTAACATGAATATATAATAGAGGAAATAGTGGTAGTGAACAGGAACAATTTGTACACAACCAGTTAACTGTAGTTCATAGTAAGAGACAATATACTAAGAGTAAATATACTAAACAGGACGATAGGGTAGGAGTAATGTAACAATCATAGAAACAAAATGTTCACATTACCCACAGTTAGAACAACTAAAATAGTGTTTTAAAACCCAGTTCTAAGAGTTTGTTACTCTTCTTTAATGGTTCATCATAACAACTATTCAATGTGGATACATTACATTAAAACATAAATGTTAATAATTCAGTTGGTTAAAACAATTTTCAATGTAAAGACAATGAAATTACATGTATGAAATCAATAGGTGTAGTAGTTGTTGTCGTCGACATCGTCGTGGTCGTCGTAGTAGTAGTAATGTTTCACTGTAGTAACAAATACTGTATACCTTTATTAATTTTCTATATGCCGATAATTGAATTCGAAAATTGTAGCTTAGTTACTAATTATAAGATTGTTTAAAAATTCTCATGTTTATCAAAATCAAAGACGTTTGAACGAAGAATATTCTTCTTTTCGATAAATGCTCATCAGGTTCTACATTTATTGGTTCAAAATGATTAGTCACAAGGGAGCACCTTTCGACCTGGTTAACCATTGGAGTTGTTAGAAGTATCAACAGTTCAATATTAGCTCACCTAATTCAAAAAGGTCATGTGGCAAGCATAAATCAATCATTCACAATAATATTTTGTGAAAACAGTTATCTGCTAAGATCGGTTAGACTCAAAGTCCTTAAAATGGCAGAGGCGATAGCTATACGAGTCAAGAAGCCAGACCTGTGCATACAGAAGAAGTACGTTCAACCTCTTCGCCTGCCATGGCCTACTCAAGATCCACTAAACCCATCTCCACCTTAATCATACGACGATTTAATGTGATTAATGCATATGTATTCCCCCTCTGAATGTGCATTTCCGTATTATTATTATTATTATTATTATTATTATTATTATTATTATTATTATTATTATTAATCAAAGTACACAGAATGAATTTAAATATCACTGACTCGTCTCTCCTAATTTTATTGTCTTTGTAACATTTTAAGATCAAACAAATGAACCAATTGTTTTTATGACTATTATTGTTATTTGTTACTATGTGACGAATTCTGATTATCGTTCACTCCATTTTACAAACTCTTACCCATTCGGTTTTATTTTAAGTAGGATTTGACCTTTGTCTACAAACACTTGATCTAATCGTATTTTGCTACCATCCCATCTCCTATGTCACACATACACAGAGATACCTATATACACATATTTGATTAAGAGTAATCTTGTTTACTTCAATTGTCATTTACGTTTCACAAGTTACATAATGTTGGTTATTATTTCAACATAAACATTCGTATTTTATAAATAACCCGAAGAGGAGAA
The DNA here is from genome assembly GCA_025215515.1 of Schistosoma japonicum. Lineage (NCBI taxonomy): Eukaryota > Metazoa > Platyhelminthes > Trematoda > Strigeidida > Schistosomatidae > Schistosoma > Schistosoma japonicum. The sequence goes on from CM046065.1 coordinate 21,709,547, forward strand.
AAACTTTATATCCAATTATCCTTGATATCTAAATCTGCCTTAAGAACTGCCTATTCTTGTGACTAATAATTTTGAATCGATTATAAGATTGCCAAATTTACAGGTTCGGGGAGATTTATCATGTGTTCAGTCTAGATTGTCACTATGTGCAACAGAATAGTGAATCGTATTCTTTGAAGAAAGTTTACATTTCATATAATATGATAACTTTACGTAAATCTCTTTAATTTATTCTGGCTATCTCATGAATAATCAATAGTGACATATACACAGGGTTTAATGGGCATTTGGAGTATGTTGTAGGTCTCGAGAAAGTGAAAGTATATTTTCAATCTTTATAAGACAATGCATTAAAACTAATCTTTATGTCAGAATAACCAATTGTTGAGAATTATGTTTGTTTACTACTTACAAGTCAAATAAGTAGTTTGAAATTTTGAATAAATGTAGAATTGAGGTAATAAAGATAAAAGTATAAATTGACGAGTAGATGCAGCAAATGTTAACGAGAAAAAAATACTGTGACTAATCAATCAGTGCCAATATGGGATCAGTTGAATTTGGCAATTAAAAATCATCTACTGAAAATAATCAATACAACTCATGAAACGATCCATTTTTCATAGAATATAAGAGTGATGATGTTGGGGATGTTAGATCCTCAAAACTCACCTGGCAAACCTGTTATTTTTGTGGTTTTATTGTGTAAATTTAAGTTTCTTGTTTTCGCGCTAAAAAGTTCCCTCCTCACCTCCATTTCGTGTTTCCCACTTGGTAAGACGCTAAATCTTATTGGTTCATTGTTTATTTTAAGTGCGCTATTCATGACATTCAAAGGCCGCTCTCTGTTTTCGTATATATACGCATGAGTTATGTGTGTCGATGTCGTTCTGACAGTCTGCCTGTGGAAGTAAACGCTTTTTGCTGTCTTTGGACTTCTTACTCGAGTTAGCTTAGGCTGGGGCTCTTCTGATTAGCTTAGCTTACTGTTATTGTGTTGCTGGTCTTACGTTCGTTAGCAGTTATCGAGGTGTCACTTAAACTCGCAAATTCCTTAGCAGATGATTGACTGACACTTTTTAATGTTGCAATACATTGATTAGAGGACAAGAAGATTCAACATTCGATTCATCGAAAAGATTCATGGTGTTTAGTTTACTTACGCTTTTGCTTCAATCAACTAGAAAAGTCGATAAGTCTAAACTTTAATTCATAAAATGATGAAATGTATAGTACCGAAAAACTAAAAGAACAATAGCTAATGAGAAGTAAAACATAAAAGGGTAACCATAAAATATTCATTAAGAGATATAGTAACGCTCAGTTAATAAGAGAATGAACAATAAACCTGTTCCCCTCTAACTCTACTTTAAAGATGACGTGTCATATTTTACAATTAGCCGAATAAAGGAAACAACACTTATCGGTACAGTTTTCTGTAGCTAAACTAGTCTTCATTTACCAAATATTATGTTCTTTATCATAATCAAAGTTTCATAGGTTACTCTTTCAATTTACTCATAAATTTCCTTCATACATTTATATTTCTCTCTTCATGCAGTTACATTGACAGAATAGAAAAACTGGCTAACATTCTATCTTAGAAACATATACCGAAGTACCTTCAGTTGAACGATTAGGAAATGTTCCCTTTACAAAGAGCATATGATTGATACTTTAATTCTTTTGAAGTAATTATTAAACATCTAAGTTTACCTTTAGAAATTTGCCAATCAAATATATAACTGTCAATGTGTCTAAAATCAGAAGATCTCTGTATTCAATAAGATTCTAACTAGTCTCTTCTTCTAATCATAATATTATCATTTAACTGATTGTATTATATTTAAAACATTTTTTACTTTATTTTTGCTAAGAAGAGAAAAAACTAGTTAATTTTCATGTGATTTTGCTATTTTTTATTTAATTGTAAAGTGAGCGGTAACTGGTACTGCTCTTCATTTCCTCCGCTCGGACCTTGTTAACTGTGATTGGTTGTAATATCATTTTAGTATGCTAATTTACTGTTTTCCCAAGGTCGCTTTTGTAACTATACATACAGAGTTGAATTATAATAGAATCGAATCTTCCTAGTGCTGCGTTAGTGTCTTCTTGATTTTGTTTTTGGGTGAGTAATCAGTGTCGAGTCGTTGGTCACGGTTGCAAGTATCAGTTGGTGCAGATAAGTTTCCGATTAGCGTTACGGTTAGTTCGTGTATAGCAGTAAGCGTTATTTATATAACGACATAACAATTTTACAGTGTAAAGTTTAAGATTAATTGATTTCAATGCACTAATCACTTGTATCCAGGCTTCTGTTACGTAATCAATTGGAATTTTCTTCAATCTTTCGTTACTATATTTTCAATTGCATTAGTTACACTCGTGTCGGGTGTGGAGCAGTTGCTCAATGGATGAGGTCGCGCGAACATATCACGAATTGACTGAATTAGAAATATCAACCGTTAGGAGCCGGCTCAGTGGTCCAATGGTAAAGTGCTCGTCGTGAAACCAGAGGGGCTTGGGTTCGATCCCCAACAGGGTCATGGATGCGCACTGCTAAGGAGTCCCATACTAGGACAAAACAGCTGTCTAGTGCTTCCAGGTGATCAATAGTTGTCTGATTCAGATCAATTCGTGATATCAGGATCGACAACTAACTATCTCCACAACCCCCAATTCAATTCTATCGATTTTATTTTTATCTTTCTTCATTCTACTACAGTTACACAAGCACATGTAACCTTTTTTTAAGTAGTATCACTTCATAAGTACGTGAAATGTATATTTTACATTGTAAATAAGTAGTTAATTAAAAATTGAATAAAATAAAAATCATTTATGTTTTGATGTTTATTCATTTATTTATGTTAAAAGTTTTTACACTAAGTAACTAAATATTTACAATGACAAATCATTTGTAGATATTTTCATCTGAAAAAAAAGAAGAACAAAAGCTTCTTTACAATACTTGGTTACCGAGTGTATATGTAAGATACATGAATGAAATGTAGTTGTATCTAATCTCAATAGATGAAATTAAAGAAATATGCTAACGTTTCGTTCGGCAAGCTGGTCCAAACTTCTTCAGAGAAGTAACCAAAATCAAAAATTATCGACTATCAATATAAATAAGAGAGGTCAAATTGATTATCGAGTATCCATCTGTATACAGCGTATGAAATTGTTACATGAGTCAATGTGAAGTGAACTAGTAATGGAATTATTGTGGATGAAGGAAGGTGTGCATTTCATGTGTGTACTTTATGTGTTACAATCATTTGTACTCATCTATTGTGTTCGGTGTTATGTTCATGGAAAGGGATAGACAATCTGTAGATAGGCTTGTTATCGAGTAAATTAATGTAATGATAATTATGCGTCAAACGATGGGTGTGTATTTGCAAATGGATACAAGTTGAACTGTGTAATAAGAATTAAATGATTCTAAATAAAATTAATGAAACAGTAAATAAATGGAAAGTGTTGGAAGTTGGAATAGGAAAAGTCTAAATTCACATAATCATCAACACCTGCATTATATAGCTCACTTCCACTACTACAACACATACAATTACAACAAAAACCATTCACACTACCTACAACACCACCACCACCACAACCACCATCACCAACAACACTACAACGACAACTACTACCACTTATATCACGACGAATACTTATAACACTATGCATTCAATATACGAGCACATTCGTCGCACCTACCACATCAACACTTCAGTCACAATGAACACACTGCTTTCAACAAATATCACTATCACACACAATCCATTGCACAATCACTACATGTGAAGCCAACCACTATCACAGCGTCAATATCTCCGTGCATGCGCCACATCCGTGAGTGTGATGGTCAGCATGTTATATTGATTACACTCAACTCGTCACATTGATGCACACACAGTCATCACTCACCATCACCTTCACCATCATCAGATTTGCATTCAGAAGGCGTAACAAGGGATTGTGTGCAATTCACTGTATCCATGAAGTGACCAATCGATCGACCGGTGAAACAGTCAATCCATGCAGATAACAGAGGCACACACATGTCATGTGGAGGAGGCTGTGGCAAGAGAGGTGTGCAGAAGACTCGGCATCTTCTAACGCAATGTGAACGTACCGAAAGCAGTCGCAGCAGTAGATGATGACGTGCTGGTCATCAGCATGGTGCCCAACGTCGTTGCCGGCGGCATTGTCGTCGTCGTAGTCGTGCCGCTGTCGGTGCTGGTCCTCGAACTCGTACTGTCGCTTCTGATTGTCCTAGTGTCACTGCTCGCGCTAGTGTCGCTCGTGATCGGTCCACTAACAACACTTGTGTCTGTGTGCTCCACGCGTCTGCTCGTGTCAGTCGTAACGCCTCTCGATGTCTCTGTACAGAAGCAGAGAAAACACAACACAAACATACAAACAAACACAATTATTAATGTTGGTGTGGTGTTATGTTGTGTTTAGCTGAGTTGGTTTTTGTATTGATGCGATGTCATGTGTTGTGATCCTGTGTGATGGGGTTTGTCAAGGTGTTTGGTTGTGATTAGATTTGTATCGATAAAGAGTTGAAGTATGTTGTGTAATGCAACTTGGTTTACTGTGGGATGGTGTAGGAAGTATAGGACGTGATTAAAGTGCGTGAAATGAAGTGACACGTACCTGTGTCGCTCTTCATCGACATTGTGGACGATGATTGTATATCAGTCGACGGTTTTACTAGTTACAAATTTTATCATTTTTTGTCTACAACCAAATTATTAGCCATCTCTTTAATATATTTTCGTTTTTACCGTTTTATGCTCTGATTTTCCCATTAAACCTGATATTGTTGCCCTCTTCAATACTCTGATCTGATAATTTCATTTGTATTTACTATTTGATGCATAAGACTTACTTACTTACTTACGCCTTTCACCCCACTCTGGAGGAGCATAGACCGCTTACCAGTATTCTTCATTCAACTCTGTCTTGAGCAATCCATCCTAGCTGTCTCCAGTTGAGGCATAAGAAGTTTAACTAAATTGCTCATATAACCACTTCTCCATTGCTACTAACTAATTGACTCTACCTACTGAAATGACGAAAGAAAACAAGAAGAAAATTCTCATAAAAATCACACATTGAAACAAAAATGAGAATAGTTCTCAGAAATATTCATCAGTTACATATATAGACCATAGAAATAAGTAGTATATGTTACTATGCATAATGAATAAACATATGCATAACTGTGATATAATTCATATTTGTTTTAGAATAATAATAGTTTAGGTATTTCTATGCTTATCAGTTCTACATAAGATGGAATACATCATGCAGTGTAAGTCATAATGCATATTATCATTACTATTATTATTAATCAACACTGTGATTTAGGATAAAAAGAGGAAATGGTATAATAACAATCATTTAATAAATGCCTGTTACTCATAATAGAAATTAGACAACCGATGAACTTTCGATAAAACAGCCAACTTCATCGTGAGCTCTCATTTTCAGTTCTAGTCATGTGCTATTCATTCTTTTCATGCATGTCACCAATATACGAGGCAATGTATTCTTTGATCTTCCTCTTTTCTTTTGCCCTTGAGAATTCCAAGTTAGTATTTCCCTTATGACACAGTTTGATGACTTCTACAATATGTATCATACCCACCTCCAGTGTATTTTCCTGATTTCTTTCTCTACTGAAAGTTGGTTTGTTCTCTATCACAGCAGGTTGTTATCGATGATGATTGACAAACAGATCCAGAGTATCTTGCATAGACAACTGTCTATAAATACCTGTATCTTTTGAATGATGGTTTACGTAGTTCATCAAGTTTCAGCTCCATGAAATAGAACTGTCTTGACGTTCGTATTGAAAATTTCAACTTAATGTTAGCCGACAGTTGTTTTAGATACCAGATATTCTTAAATACAATTCTAAAATATGCCGAAGCGATTGCCATCAAACGATTGAAACCAAACTTATGTGTTCAAAAAGAAACTGTTATAAGCCTTTCTTTACCCTGGTAACCTAACTTTTGCGTTATTGTTTTCATTGTTATTATTCTTTCGCTAAGTTTCTTTTAATACGTTTTCTCTTATGATCAGACTTAACAATTCCTTCTCTCCGTTACATCATCGTTTTCAGATGGTTAAGTTCAACTTTCGTGTTTAATTAGGTCATTTAAAGTTTAATAACTGAGTTTTATTCACTTTATTCTCAAATATTTCCAATCACCTCTTACTGTGTAATCATTTGACCTCTGATCTCTGTTTTGCTTTTTGTACCTTCTCTTGGATCGTATATATATTCACAGCATCTTCTCCAGCACATTAAGCCATGTTCACATGTTTATGTAATCTCGATTTCAACTAACTCCATCCATTCTCATGAGTATGTAAAAAACTTGTTTCAAATATTAATTTTGTAAAAATATTATTCTAGGTTGTATGCAGTGGCTGATGAGAAACCAACGAAATAAAATGAATTCATCTTATTCTGCACAAATATTTGTTCTTGCTCTCATGAAAATAATAAAGGGAACAAAGTGTATCAAACAACATTTAGTGGTACCAATGTTCAACTTCATTGACAGTAGGTGTTTTTGTAGGTGCTCCACTCGATGGTCAGTGTGTTCATTGTTCTATTCAATAGTTTTTCAAAGCAATTAACTCGCCTCTTTTGGCGTTCCTGTCACTACTTGATTGTTTTTTTCATCCTTTTTCTTGACTAGTCGTTCTGGTTTACTGCATTGTACACCCAACTTCGTTGCACCGTACGTATGACATATATTCCCTTCTGTTGCAGCCTTTTCCTCTGTATATGTAATTACAGTATTATTTGTTTATGCTTTATTTGAAACAAAATGCTTGCATTCAGGGCAATTTAAAGTTAATCTATTATTAGGTTATTTTTTATTAGTAAGGCTGAATTGGTTTGTGGGGATTGGGATTAAATTTATTTGAGTGAATTCGTTATAGATTGATGTTGATAGGGAACCATTGATAACCGAGAAGTACTATGCAGCTATTTTGTTCAGGACAGAAACTCCAAAGAAGTGCACACCGTGAATTTCTCCATAGGGTCTTCAGGTTGGCGAACTTCTAACCCTCTGCACCACTGGGACGGGTAACATCCATTGGTAGTTTTCTCACATCTATTAATTTGTGATATATAGCGCGATGATCATCTATTATAATTGATGACCACTGTTTCACTCTCGACATGTCTAACCTGTAAAAGGAGGTACTGAATTATGCGACAAAGATTGACCATAAGTGTGGCCCTAAAATCTATCTCAGTAAACTTGTATAAACAATTCCCAGTACATACTACATTCCTTGGAGAAGATTAGATTACAGGTAACACCTTCCTACAAAATAGAAAGTGTTGAAAACTGATGCTCTAATAGGAAACAGAAACCATGCCATGATAATGTTTGGATGGTCACCTATGAAATTCTACGATAGAACGACAAATAATATTATTTTCATTATATTAGAATGGATTATCAGGCCCAAAACAAATAGCTTACATAAGTCATGTGGCCTAAAACCGGTAGAACCTATCTATAGACCGAACGTGGGCACACCGTTAGAAATATCGTCAATGGGGCAACTTCGAACTTCACCTCTATTATGTAGGGAAGACCAACTAAGACAGACTCATGGTTCGGACGAGGGACCGTACAGGATTTTTAAAATGAGAAGGAAATGTTAGCATAGATGGAAGACCTCACAAAAGCGTCCAAAGAGGATTCGTATTTACGTTCAGAGAATAGGGTGCGATATGCGTATCAGCAACAATAAAAATAACACAGCAAGCTCACCTGCTTAGATAGCTTTAGGAGAACACAATACACCTGTTCAGATTTTTGGCATGGAATTCGACTATCGACCTAAGGAATTTTACTAACAATAGTTCTCGCTAACGTCGAGGCAGTAGTAGATTGCAAATCCCGCTTTGACAGGTAACTAAGATGTTCTTTAGCCATTACCGAATACCCGGTGACCATATCTTATAAATCAGTGATCGAGTACACTGAGAAAAAGCCCGAGTTTCAAAGAACCGCTTCTGTTCTGGCTCAAGAACTACTTACTGAAGCGGGAGATTTGGACTAGGGCTAACAAGATGTATTCAGACTAAAGGCTGGCTACGCCTGTTATATCACAAGGCTCGATCCTCGCACCATCGCTGTTCCTAATTTTTATCATCGACCTCCTACTAAATACTATCCAGTCAATTCTCTCATATGCTGGTGATGTAACGCTGTAGGAGGTTTGTGATAGATAGCAAGAATATAAAACTCCTACGATAGAACCTGGCTAGGATAATAAAGTGAACAGGTGACAACACTTTGACTCTTGATATACAGAAATACCATATGATGTACTATTGTGAAGAAGAACATTCAGTGTAAGCAATGTTTATTAGGCGAAAACAGGAGTAGGTCATAAATATTACATATATTACTTCCAAGCATCAATTTGCACATCCTCCGCGTTGTCTGGACTGTATCGTTTATCAGCCTGCTTCTCTTGGTTGGTCTCGATTGTCCTCTGTATTTTGATCATGCTTCACCTCTTGCCCTCTCGCAACTCGTCTCGTCTGCTGTTTACTGATTCTTCGCGATTTCCTTTGACGCTCTGCTACCTACTACTTATTGATGACTTATAAGCAGTATCCACCACACTATCATACTCCAGACGAATACATAAGTGGTCAAGGAAATAATTTTAAGGCCGTCGAACTTAAGTTTAGTTTCCACCAACTGACTGACGATTGGGATAAACCATCAAGTGGATGTGACCAGGCATATACCGCATAGCACCAAATTCATAGGTAGCTAGGAACACTGACACCAAACCTGTTCGTAACAACAATTAAAATGTGAATAAGACGGAATTTTGAAAATCACGACATTGTTCTTTTCTCTACTTCACTCTAAAATAGGATGCTAATATTCTGAAGGGAAAACAGAGGTAGATCGCAAAATGCATAACCGAATATAGAAACAGACAGTCAGTCACTCAGTTACAACGTAGAACTTGGTACATGCGTACATCAGTTCAAGTTGCCATGCCTCTATTAGCGGATAGAGATTAAATTGTCGGACCCAATCCCAGAGTAGGGAAGGTAGTAACAGAGTAAGTACTAATGGAAAGGCATAGAGATCAGAGATGAGATTTTAAACAAAAAATGTGATTCAGTAAAGTGAAATTTATAATAAGCTCAAAAACTAGAATTTGGAGGAAGACAAGGAGTGGATGCACCTGCGCCATTGCCAACGATTTTGAGCCATATCACCTAAAGTCTCTAACCATTTGTTACGATCATCGTGTGAGGCCCCGACCAGGTAGTCTGCATCTATTAACATGGCTCAGACCAATTGTCAATGACTTCATGGATTGGTGGCATGTTGTTGTTTGGCCACCGCTAGCTTTCTTCCAACCTACTCCTACAACAGACAACGTTGCTCGTCGAGGTAAACAGTAGTCAGGCATACGTGACACATGTCCTAACCACCTCAGCCAGTGAAGATTCACTACTTCATCAATAGCCTTACCGTATTTACCTAGTACTCTATTCCTAACCCATGCATTGCTTACTCGGTTGTCCCAGCAAACACGGGCAATGTTACGGAGACATCTATGATCGAATACTAGGATCCTACGGGTATCCTCTATCCTTAAAGGCCATGTTTCACATCCATAAAGTAAAACGGATCTGACTGCTGCGCAGTAAACGCGTCCTTTCGTCAGTAAACGAATGTCTTGCCTACGCAACAAGTGATGCAAATGGGCATAAGCTAATCGGGCCTTATGTATACGAGCCGAGATTTCATCAGACACCAGACCGTCAGGACTAATAAGGCTCCCAAGATAAGTTAAGCAGTTAACACATTCAATTGCTTTGCTCCCTATCAATAACTTTGGTGCGGAATTAAGCCAGTCCTGAAGTAGCATTTCGCATTTGGATGAGGAGAATCGCATCCTAAACATGCTTACATTCATGCCCAAGGTAGTCGAAAGATTTTGCATTTTATCAGCATCTTCACTCAGTAGAACTATATCATCGTCATATTGTAAGTCAGTAAGTTTATCTCACAGAAGGCAGGTACACCCCAGAGAAATCAGACGATGACAACGTTAACTCTAAAAGTATGTCCATGATAAAATTAAATAAAAATGGGGAGAGCGGACAACCTTGACGAACATCACCTAAGGTTGTCAGTTCCCAACGACAATCCGACAATCGTCATACAAGGACTTCTGTCCTTTCTTATAGATTAGAACGATAAGTGTTCGAGATCATTCGGAGGGAATTACGTCCAGTCCCCGAATTCTAATTAAGACCTCAGTTAATCTCACTGCTAAGGCTGGACCATTTTCCTTAAATGTCTCATAAGTTAATTAATCGGGTCCTGCTGCTCTTCCTCGCTTCAAGTTTTCTATAGACTTCTCAACCTTTCTGAGACATGGGGGGGACCAATATTAATTTGACATTCAGGTTGTTTGGAGATGGTGGGTAACAGGGATGACACCGAGGGCCTAGTTGAACTGTTCCCTTAAGTGTTCTGCCCATCGGTCTAATCTTCTGGATTGACATTGAATAATGGAACCATCTTTTTCGGAAGATAGTTTCACTTACAGTCGGGTTTGTGATACCCATTTCCTAGATAAGTCTAAACAGTTGCTTACTGTTACTTGCTACCGCTGCCTTTTCCATCTCCATTCTCCACCCACCACCGCTTTCGATCATTGCGTAGGCTTTTAACCAGCTTGTGTTTAAGTTACCTTCGCTCCACTTCGTGTTCAGAACAAGACGGGATGTGTTGTCGAGCATCTATCAGTTAAGTAGGTGCAGCTAAAATCCACTGAGTTTTCTACACTTTTTGGTTCAGTTTATTAGTAGATATTACTGTTGTTTCAACATTTTTTTGGATATCATTCCAAGATAACTCGGGATGAGTACAGTTTACACAGTTTACTAATTGGTTTTCTAATTGTTCTTAAAATATATTATTGACTTTTTCATCATTAAGTTGAACTCTGAGAGGAATCCTTGCAGTGGATCTTTTACGTCCAGTGAGTCGCAGACTAATACGCGCTCGCACTAAGGTATGATCCGAGTCTAAACATGTGCTCCAAAACGAGCGGCTGTCTTTTATCGAGCCTCTCCAACGATGGCTGATAGCAATGTGGTCTATTTGAGTCCAGCGTTGAGTTGATTGTGGAGGCCGCCATGTCAACCGATGTCTTTCCTTATGCTTAAGGTTGGTGTTTGCGAGAAATAAACGCTTATCTAAACAAAGTTGTAGTAAACGGTCTCCATTGTCTGTTCGTTGAGCCTCAACACCATATGATCCACCTATGTGCCTTTCGGTTTCATCTAGTCTACCTACTTGGGCATTGAAATCAACCGCCACTATTACTACATCACTGCGCTTAGCTTTACATAGAAGGTCATAAAGCTTTCTGTAAAATTCATCTTCCACTTCATCTTAGCTGCAGTCAGTAGGAGCATAGTCAGAGACAATAAAGAAACAACGGCATGTGTCCCTATCTTTACCAGTCCTTATCGTTCCATTCAGATGGACAGTGCACAAGCTACTGTCTATTGGAATCCAGTCGAGGAGAGCCTGTTTAGATTTCGAACTTAGTGCTATACCTACGCTAGCAAGGCCTCGAGTAATAGCGGTAAGGGGCCCTGGAAACACGAAGAGTGAACCGACCTGGTTCCTTATTTTCACAAGGTGAGGTCAAGCGAATGACTCTGCTTGGATTCTGTATGCGCGTTTCAGAGATGGAGCAGATATCGATGGAGCGGGATTCTAGAGTCATGGCTAAGGAAGCCTGTTGAACCATTTGACATGACGTTCGAGAATTAAAAACTCCGATATATAACTTAGTGCGCGGTTTTAGGAGACCAGGGATAACGTTTCGTGAACTCAAACCAATAGCATTAGAGACGCAAGGCGATAAAATTATGTTAGAAGGATTAGGCATGGTGATAAGAGAGTTATTAAGAGTTGAAGGTGGGATTTGGCTTCGAACAAGATGATCTCGTGTGCGGTTAGAGGTATGAGGGCAATTTTTACTTCCTAGCTGCCCACACTATGGAAGGATATTGCTTCTTGAAGTATCTGACAAAGAAACTGGGTTAGTATTGGTCATAGTGACCAGGGAACGGGATCTCAGAGGCCAAGGGGCAACTGCTTGAGGCCGATCACCCACGGCCTTGTTATGGGGGAGTTTTTGAAGTGTTAGCTCCGTTCTTTAGAAGGCCTTATTGCCAGAGACGGAAATTTGTGGAGTAAGGTGAGGTATGACATTTTTAGGATCGACCTTTTATAACCCCTTCCTTCTGTCAAGAAGGCAGCGTCGCTGCAGATGCTGGTTATCCGAGGGAAACACCCTACTGCTGTCACACCTCGCTGCAGTCAGCAGTACAACTTCACCCTCAGATTTTCTGTTGCTGCTTTTAGTCTTCCTCACTCTTCAACAGACCTGCTTAGCATGATAGGACTTTGAGGAACATGCGTTCCAGCCAATATAGCTCAGTTGGGTCCTCACGATAGGCTAATCCGACCACCACGTCACGGTAGCAGCTACGTTCGGGCTATTTACTCTGAGTTAAAGATGATCGACCAAGTTGCTGTATACAGTATACTGAGCATGCACGATCACCCAAAAGAAAGGAATATTAGTCGCTTCATATGCCTATCTTTTCCCGAAAGATCCACGGACTATTGTTCACTAATAGGCATTCGCATGGGTGGTGGTTATGAAGGTTTTCCTCCACCTTCAACGAACGGCTTAATTCAATAACTGCAGGTCCCTACTTCGGCAAAATTTTAAAGAAGTAAGATTATTACATTAAAAACCACGGTATACCTGGAGCCTTTTAGAATAGAGGCTGAAAACTTGATATTAGTTGTTCTGGCCTGATCATCTTTCCCTTTGATCCTATCCCACATAAGCGATCCTAGCCTTGGACTTAATTTCACTCTGTATGCATCCACTTTATGATAATATCGTAAGCTTATTTTAGAAATCAGATTACTTCGGATGGAACGAAGGGATGGAAACTAATTTATGAATCTTACAAAGGCAAAGATATATCATAATAATAACAAAATATAATAAGACAGTAGTAAAAATGTGATTGAAGCTGCCAGGTTCCAGAGCTGAAGTGTAGTCAATCCTATTATTAAAAGAAGTCAAAGACCCATAATCGAAACCCAGATACTCATGACGCAAGGTCGAAGAAGCCAATCGGATTAAATTAACTCATCATTCAGACATTGAATGTACTGGCACCTCATACTTATTTATTGCCGCATATATTTACATATCTAGATCTATTCTTAAAGAAATTCATGGCCGATTAATTGCTAAAAACGAGAGCACATTAAGAAAAGCTTTTACATTCTGTCTAAAACATTGGAAATATTGTACTTCAAGGTTAGGCTCAGGGTCGCAGCGCCTCTACAACTTCTGTCCTTTGCGTGGATGATGTCTGCAACTGTTGAGTCAGTCGGCAAACAGTGTTCTGTTTGTCACGAGGATATTGATTACTTTGCATACGGTTCATGTAATCATCCTACATGTACAAAGTGTGTTCTAAAGTTACGAAAATTCGGCAGCGCTGATGAGCCCGAATTTTCAAAATGCCCTACTTGTAGGCAAAATATTAACAGAGTAAGATATAATAGACGAGATTATCAGCTGCTCGACAGGTTGTGATAATGCGGACTTTCGTGCCTTTTGACAATATCGATGTGTCAGTGCTTCGGCATGACCCAAGATTCGATTTTATGTTCCCTGATAAAGAGATCGAACAACACTATTCAAACATGCTAAAATCAACCTGCCCTGTTTGTGGTGAAGAAAAAAAGTCTCTTTCCGCTTTAAATAGACATACCACTTCAGAACATCAACTTTCTTACTGTGATCTCTGCATTCGATATGCTAGGGTATTTTCACGCCTAATTAATATACCGATTTAGCTTTTACCATGTGAGTTTGTCCTTATGAAGCCCCTTGATCTCACAAAGCACAGATCATGGGACAAAAATAAAAAGAAGGGTCACCCGTTGTGTGATTTTTGCCAAGAACGGTTTTATGAATTGGAGGACTTGATAATTCATATAAGAGATATTCACTTTCTATGTGATCTTTGTATGACCACAGGAAAATTTGTGGTTTTCAGGTAAGTCAACTTAGCTCGTAGTATATAGTTATTTTTTAATCTGTATCTGTCAAAACAATTTCCTAGGTTGGTGTGTGGTGGGAGTAAGTGTTATTTATTTCTGGTTCATAAGCTAAATGAAATCAGTAACGCTGTAGCTTAGTTCAAAATAGATCACCGTTTTTAGTTTATTTTAGACATCCCATTGATTGTATTTTTGACTACGGCTAAACATTTCAATATTGTCATAAAATACCATGTTTTGTGAATCTGTAACATTTTAAACGTAAGTACCTTTTGCGAATTTTCTCCTGTATATGGACTCAGGGTTGGTTCCAATTATACGGCAACAAAATTATGTGTGAATGGTAATGCTATCGAGGTGTAATTAATTAAGTTGTAGGTGTTCTTTTAAAATTTCCTATATTTGTTCGTTGCTAAATGTGTAAACGACTGAATGTTTGTGGTAAATATCAAACTAGCTTCTGAAATCTAAGTGAAGTAACTCTATCCTCTTAGTTACTCATGATTGCTATTGTTTTAGCCTATTTCATTCTATCCTTCTGAAGTTGGACATGGAGTTTTTTATTTGACATTTTTTTATGTAATTGCTCTTTGATTTACTGAATATCAGTGGTAATCCAGGTAGCCTTATTGCTGATGATTATGATCTCTTCGCTTTGCTCATTTTAGGCAGCAGTGTGAATTATTAGATCATTATGGTGATTCTCATCATCTTTGCTCTGAGTGTCGTGCTCAGCAGCGTATCTCATGTTTTGCAACTGCAGACCGTTTGGGCTTGCACCGTTTTCAAGAACATCCAAATGAAGTGGCCAATGATCCAGACTCTTGGCTTCCTATTTCCATACGTCACGTAACAACTACTGATTCTGCTTTCAGACGACGCGATCAAATATTTCCTGATGTATATAGTGTGGGTGGTGTTCTCGGTATGTTTTGCTTTGGTAATCATTATTCTTGTATGACAAATTTTCATGAAAAACTCATTAAAGTAAGCAGTACCACTTGTTTTATTGATTCTAAAGTATATTTAAAACTTGAAGGCAGTTTAGTGTGCGACAAAATTTACATATGGTACTGGTTCGTGAATTAGACTTATTTATTTAGAATAGAGCACACTACATGAAATTTATAAACATAACCAGGATTGATTTACCGGGACATGTTAATAGTAATTGTGTTAAGAGACAACTCATTTATCAGGGTTCAGATTAATGTACTTGACTTCGAAGCATTCTGAATATGTGGACCAGTAATACTACTCAGCAGCCCAAACGTAAGTGAAGTGAGGCTCGAACTTGTGACTTAGTAACTCAAAGTGGAATGCCACATCCAACAAAACTATAGTTTTATGCAGTATTCATCAATGATGTGGATTATTTAAAAAGATTAGGAATCATTCTGTTGAAACTATCCATTTTAATTCAAATTACGCCAGCCATCAAATCCTAATGAATACCTGTAAATGTCATCTATTCTCAATGGCTACGTTACCAATCCATGCAGTAAAACAGGACGAACTGCTCCATAGGACTCTTTTATGTAGTACTCGTTCTGCTTTTTTAAAAGCAGCTTTTTCATGCTTGTTGTTTTACTGTCTTGTTGTCTTACTCCCATCACACCTCCGTACAGTCTACAGTGCGACTTCGCCCTCGAACTTAAGATAGGAGTTCATGTAGAAAATATAATTCTAGAAGCATGAAGTACTTAGTGGAAATAAAGATAAAAATGATATCTAGGCTCAGGATCTTTAGGAGGTCAAAAAGTTGCTGCACCTGCACCATTGTGACCGGTTGTAATCAGTATTACGCAACCACATAGTTTGCACCTTCCAACAAAGCAAACTACTCCATGCTACTTGAGTTATCGCAGACCGTAGTAACCGGTAGTTTGACATACGTACTGCGTATGCATGCATCTTCCATCAAAGAGGATCCATAATCTTATCAATTGATTTATTATCCTCACTTGGTATCCTGCTTATATCGACAGTTAATTATGATATAGTGAGCAGGAATTAGGCCTTAATTCTGGATCTTAATTAGTTAGACAGTGAGCATCCAAGTTGATATTGTTTGGTTTAGCGTATTCAATCATGTTATTTTTTATAAGCATGTTATTTTATTTGGTAAACAAGCCTAATTCAGTTTCAGGAGAAGCCATCACTTAGCCGCATCAATGCATCTATTTCGATTCTCAACTCTTTCACTACTCATTGTTAATTCTAACGTATAACAGAATGATATTGTATTTTCAGATTTAACAAACCTTGTTATAGTTCACATACTTAGTATTTACTTTGTGTATGTCTCTGGTGTTTATGTTTGTAATTTTAGCTGGATCTGACGGTAGACTCATTTCAGAAGACAATACAAATTTAACATATCGTCGACCAAACCCCTCTGAATGGACGGGTGAAGATTTCCCTTCACTTCAGTCTACCAGATCAGGAGTTGTAAGTTCCCATTTGACAACAGATGAATCTAACAGCCCTCAAACAGCTGCACAAAGTCCTAAGGAGCTTACCAGTGCTTCAACAGAACGCAAGGGAGAAACTACCAATAATGTTCAAAATAAACGACCAACAGTAGGTGGAAGTTGGGTTTCTCGTGTTTCAAATGTTAATTTTACCAATAAAGATCGTCTTACTTCAGAAGATTTTCCTAGCTTAACACAATCACCGAATCCCTCCACTGGTAAGATATCTATTAATTACTCTTTTTCTATGTACGTGAATAACCTACTTCATGCTGTATACTTACAAAGTCCTTTTTGTTAGTAGAGTTAATAAACTAATATTTGATTTATTTACTAGGCATTAATGCTACCTACAATCGAATACTTTCCTAAATCTACCTTTCAACAGTCAGTTAGTCAGTTACAACGTAGAACTTGGTACATGCGTACATCAGTTCAAGTTGCCATGTCCCAGTTAGCAGATAGAGATTAAATTGTCGGACCAAATCCCAGAGTAGGGGAGGTAGTAACAGAGTAAGTACTAATGGAAAGGTATAGAAATCGGATATAAGATTTGAGATACCTTCCAATTAACAGTTGCTGTTCAATAAGATATATATACCTACTAGTTTTGTCTGTTTATTCTTAACAGTATGAGATTAGGAACATGCACTTACTAATTTCGTTTTTCAGTGTTCTTTCGAGTGATGCCAGCAAATATTTCAGGGCATTAAATTGTTGCTGACGTCAAACTCCACTTCACTTGTTTCAGCTTAGGTAACCGGTTTTTTTATCGCTTGCCCATAAAACTTGTGTATGTTTCGTATCCAAGTGCATAAACCTATACTTGGTAATGGTAATCTAACTCATGTGGTTTTTAACTTACCTCTAAGTCGCATATTCTAATTCCCCTTCTCTGTACTTTAATATAGCTACCAATTTAGTTTCGCTTACCAACACATTCTGAGGAAGTGGGGTTCAAGGAGAATTACATAAACTTTTATGTAGTAAATGAGTCACATTTTTTATAACCAGTTGTTGTAAACTTTCGTGATCTGTTGATATTATTATATATTATTTTGTGTCTTTGTTTTGTAACATGTATTTTACTGTAATGTATTTTATAATTTCTCATGTTTGTCCAACTAGGTAACCCTCCCACTTGGGTTAGGAGTGGTGCATCTCAATCTATACAGAATCCACAGACATCCAATCATGCATTTCCAGCACTTAGATCAAACACTTCTACATCTGGTACGTCCTGTGTTATAATTTTATTAACTAAATCTCTATAGTACTCACGCATAATCAGTTCACTAAATACTAGCTTCATGAAGTAATTCTTTAGATCCAGTTGAATGGCGTGACCAGTGGAAATCAAATCAATTAATGCTTGTTACTCTTCGTGGGTTATAGGCTGCCGACTAGGCTTCTCCAGCCAACACTGTACTGGGCTACTTTTTCAGCTGCTCTCAAGTATTATTCGTTTTTCTAATGTTTACCTCCGATTCTCGGCTCAATGTATTCTTTGATCTTCCTCTTTTCTTTTGCCCTTGAGAATTCCAAGTTAGTATTTCCCTTATGACACAGTTTGATGACTTCTACAATATGTATCCTACCCACCTCCAGTGTATTTTCCTGATTTCTTTCTCTACTGAAAGTTGGTTTGTTCTCTATCACAGCAGGTTGTTATCGATGATGATTGACAAACAGATCCAGAGTATCTTGCATAGACAACTGTCTATAAATACCTGTATCCTTTGAATGATGGTTTACGTAGTTCATCAAGTTTCAGCTGCATGAAATAGAACTGTCTTGACGTTCGTATTGAAAATTTCAACTTAATGTTAGCCGACAGTTGTTTTAGATACCAGATGTTTTTTAATTGTAGAAAAGTTGCCCTTGTCTCGTTAACCCATGTCTTTACATCTGCATTAGATCCATCTTGTTTACCAATGATGCTACTTAGGTTTGTAAGTTTCCACATTTTTCATAGTTTTATGTATTTATGATCTACTTAGAACTTGACACATGTATGCATCGGTCCAAGTTGCCATATCTCTATAGCACCGCAAGATTAACACCAAATTAGTAGAAATTACTTCAATAATAATAATGAATGAATGAATAAATAAATAAATAATAATAATAAGAGTGTGAACTTATAGAATATGGTTCAGGGAGCTTGGAAATAAAGTTATGGAATAATTTAAAGCTCACGATTTAAGGAAGGGCAATGAGTGAATACATCTCTGCTTTTGTGACAAATTCTGGAACATGTCATTCAATGTTTGTAGCCACTGGTTACGGTATTCTCGAGGACCCCTAACCATGTAGTCTGCAGCTACTGATACGACTCAAGCCAGCAGTTAATGACTTCGTAGACTGATGCCATACTTTGGTTTCGCCGCCCCTTACTCTCTTCCATCCTGCTCCTATATCATCCAGCATCGCCCGTCGAGGCAGATGGTGGTTGGGCATACGCAAAACATGTCCCAAGCGCTTCAGCCGATCGAGATTCACGACTTTATGGACTGATTTACCACCTTCGCCTAACACCCGTCGTCTAACTTCGTTATTGCTTATTTGGTGATCCCAGCTAATGCAAACGATGTTTCGAAGACATCGATGGTCAAAAACTAATAACCTTCGAGTGTCGTCTACTCTTAGTGGCCACATCTTATACCCATACAGTAAAACAGATTGAACTGCATTTAGAGGGGGAGAAACACATTCCGAACATAGTTGAATTGGAGCTTATTGCTGTTAAAAAATTCTCCATCTTATTAGCGTCCTCGCCAAACAGGACTGTATCATCAGCATATTCTAACTCAATAAGCTGATATCCTGGTAGGAGATCAATTCCTAAAAAGTCAGACGATGAGAGTGTAATTTCCAACAGTAAATCGACCATGAAAATAAATAAAAATGGAGACAATGGACAGCATTGACGGATACCACTTGAGGTTACAAGTTCGGAATGACAGTTTGCTATGAGCTCTGACACGGCTAATTGTGTTTGGGTAAAGAGGCTTCACATTATTTACTTCTGGGGTACGCCTTTCAATGAAAGACACTGCCATAGAACTTCTCGGTCTACACAGTCAAATGCCGCTTTCAAGTCAAGAAAATCCACCATTGTCGGGCACTGAAAAGTATGTCTGTGTTTTAAAACCTGACAAATGGTAAATATCTGGTTTATACAACCGTGACCAAGTCTGAGACTAGCCTGGTTTTGTCGTATTTGTAGATCACGAGTTGTAATTAAACGTCTAATAATTATAGAAGCTAGTATTTTAGACAATATAGTAGTCAAACTAACTCCTCTATGGTTATGGCAGGACGACTTTGACCCTTTCTTATATATTGGAACGATTTACGATCGACACCAGTCAGGCAGTGTTAAGTCAAGTTCCTTAAGTTTAGTCAAAATATCAGTCAGACTAGTCATCAAAGTTGGTCCACCATCCTTAATGACCTCTGGGAATAATCCATCCGTACCCGCTACTCTACCCCGCCTCAGATTAGCTTTGCATGATTTCATACACGTATTATTTATCTATGAATCAGATTACATCGTTGTGATATCTCATAGATTTTGCTTATGTATTGAAAATTAAATCAGTCAATTATAATTGTTAGAAATTTCTGTTCTGTGTTGTAGTTAACCAGTTTTTTCATTTATTTGGTAATATCTCTCATGTAGTAGCTAGTAGTATCCCTTCATCAGGATGGCCTACTACAGATCGTAATTCTACTTCAGAACAGTTAAATTCCCCTTCGCTGCAATCACTTTCGTTACAAACTCCTACATCATCCGATTTTCCATCACTCCCAACTAATTCCAATTTTAATCGTCCAAAACCTGTCATTAAGGCTTTGGAAAATAAATCCACCATTTCAAAAACAACATCATCATTACTCGATATAAAGAAAAAGAAGGCCGAATCATCACTAACTACAACTGGAGTGAAAAATCCCAAGAAACTAAAACCTAAGCAGGATATTGGATCAAAAAACTGTGGATTAGATGAATCTGGAGGCATGACTTTAAGAGACGAAAGTGAGAAGGTTAGTCATGAAAAAGCATATTTCAGTTTTATCGTATTTGTTGCTGATTGAGTAATTATATTCTGAATATACGTCTTTAAGTGACTTTTATTATCGTTAGTTCACCCTATTATCATGTTATACTGTAAAGATTGCTAATTTTAAAGTTTTACATCACAGAGTGATTAATTGGATAACTATCCTAAGTCAGAAAGTTTCTAGGCAACGTTTCATCCTGATATGGGACTCATTAAGACAGTGCATCCACGATCCCACCATAGACACAACTGAGGATCTTCAGGCCTCACGCATCACTCAGTGATGTACACTGTAAAACCTTGCCACATATTTTCATCAGTCCAATTTGCCGTTCCACAATAGAACAACGAGATCAAATTAACACGATTGATACTACAATATGGTTCAACAATATGGAATGAAACAAAGGTGTGTATGAGAGAATAATAGGACTGAGAATCTAGAATATAAGTAGGGAATGTGTCTGCATCAATGTGATTGATTCTCAGTTATGCCACTTCGTGTCTCCAGCCAGCTCCATTATTCTTTCATACACATTCGTTTCATTCCCTCCTGTTGAAATTGACATATCTGGAAGGAGACATGTGATGGGTAATGTAGTGTGACAGACGTATGAGCCAAAGGCTAAACCTTACATATATATTGTATGTTATTGGTTTATTGTTGTTGTAATATATGCGTGTGAGTGACCAGTTGGCTTCTTGATAAATCACTCGGATTATTGTGCCTGAGCGATAGATTAAAGTGAGGCTGGATTCTAGCTGTAGGACATAGCGCTGCAGATAACAGAATTGATAATATCGGCCATTCCTGCTCAGATACAACAGAAATAAGAAAGCCATCATCGTACAACGGGGTGGACTGTTATTGATCATATGTATTACATCTCCTAACCATCTCAGTAGATTAAAGTTCACAATCCCATCTATTAGTTTACCATTTTCCCCCATTACTCTTTACCTAACCATAGTGTTGCTTACTCGATCAATTCATAATATATGAATGATTGTTGAAAACCGTTATGATCAATGATCTTTAACTTACGCATGTCTTCTATATTCATAGCCCATGTTTAGGCAGACAGAATTAACTGCCTTGCAGTATATTCAGTCTTTCGTTGAGGAGAGGATATTTCGTCAACGTCCAAAGCGACAAGCTTCCTGGATCCGTAACAAGATTTTATCTGACTAATCTATGCTGATACTTTCCTAACCGGTCACTCAGAACGAAGTTGGTGGAATGAAGTTCAAACCTGTAACTTACTTGTTGAATAATGAACGATTTAATCACGCCATTACTGCATTATTGTATCACATTTTAGTAATTATGGTAAATTATTATTTCATAATTATATTTTTTTCTTTTAAGTATTTAGATGATCAACCATTGGAACGACCTCAATTCACTCATATAAAAACAGTAGATGTTCTCAGTGCGAATCCAGTTACCCATTCAAATCTACCTAATAATTGTGAGCAATTACCATCGTTTACGAATGATTTTCCATCCCTTTCTGGTAGTTCTCATGATGATGATGTTGCGTTGAAAAAATCACAAAAACGATCGTCGAAAAAGAAAGTTGTTGAGAAGCCCCCGAATCAATCTTCAGAACAACATTGTCCTAATACTACCAGTTTAAATAACCCATTGAAACCTGAAATCACCTCGCTAATCCAATTAATAAAATCTATTCAATTTAACGATAATATGGATATTGAATGTTTATTATATGCCAAAGTCAGTATATCTTAAATATTTTTTATTCAATTGCTTGTTATTTCATTTGTTAACAAGCCATTCATTAGATTGTGATTGATCCTGAATACTGTTAAAGTCACTTGCTGACTCGTGGAAGAGTGTTTCTTATCGACACACAAAGAAGAAAACTGCCTTAATAGCTATCCTGTTTATTTGGAGGAAGTTATCACAGCTTCAGGCCAACCACAGAGCGTTTTATTATATTTTGATGGTTAGATTTCGTGCTTTTAAAGACATATCACAGTAGACAGAAATCCACAAAGTAAAATGTGGTGTGCAGTTTTGGGTTTGATCTTTTGGAACTCCTTCCTCCCATCTTCTAAAAATAATGTTGGTGCACTACTGATTGTCTAAGTGAGGTGCCTTACTATCGTTACGTCCTTGGACCATAGGTTTGCTACCTCTAACCTTGCCACTCCAACCTACTTGCGTGATACAACAGGACTTGAATGAACGAATATTCCGGGCGGTATAGCCGAGTTAGTTTGTCACGGCAGATAAATTCAACCATCACGTCAGGGTGGCAGCTATATGGTTGTTCTTGCATGGGTTGTCTTTGTTAATATTCCCCTTTATTGATATATAGTCATTTTAATGTTTCCTGTTTAGGGGATAGCAAAATTAACTTTGGATATCTTGTTTGTCTACAAGTAATTTAAATCTATTTAGAATTCGTTTAAACTAGAATTCAGATACTCGATTCAATACATTCAAATAGCCTAGGAACTTTCGATTGTATAAAGCACCTAGATTTCTTATATGATTACCGAATTTCGCACTGAAGGTCCCTGATATTCAAAATCAAAGAAACAACAATGTTTCTATTTAAAAATTTGCTTAAAAAGTATTATCGCTCATGGGTCTTTGAGTTAGCGAAGGATAGTTTCTAAGCTGTATGTTTGATACCTAAATATGGTTTTTGTAGCCTAATACCAACACTAAACCCTACTCCTTACAATCTAACTGTAATCATGACCTTAAACCCGAACTTATTGTGAACGTTTCGAATGTCTGTGTGACTGGCCTTATCTTGCTAGTTAGTCAACTATGCTATATATCATCGATTGTTGTTTATTCTTATTGTCTACTGGATTTTTGTAAAGATGGATTTATTCGGTAGTAGGTAGTATCATTTGAATATACGCACAGAATAGCTGCTAACTGAGATCTTCATTTAATTGAACTCTGTTATCACGTTATGTGGCGGAGATTGATATTTGGTCTTTTAAAATAGAATAATGTTACTGTGTTATCATTACTGATGATACTACAACTTCTACAACTTTTATATTTATCTAGGTGGACCGATAGAGTGTGTCAACGGGGACCAGCATGTATGTACTAGGTTCCAGTTTATTCAGTTTATACTGACTGATAGGTGTATGTGTTGTCTTGTCAGTAATGTGCCATAAAAATATGCTCATGAGAAATTAAAATGCTACAAGTTAAAGTATTGCTTTCAAATAACTAAGATTTTAGACGATACCGCTATCACTTTCTGAGAATGACTACGCGTTGATTTATGGGGGTAGGATGCCACCCGGTTATCCTAGTCAGAAGCAGGTAATTTTCTTGAAAGATCTTTCAACCTTAAGGTCTAATCCACGAAATACTGAAGCAACTTCAATAGATGCAATCTTATGTTAACCACTGACCTAGGTAGGTAAATGCATCACTCAGAATCATGGCGTCTATGTACGCCTTTAGTTTGGAATCATTTTTTTCAACTTCCGTAGATAAACATTTTATATTCGTCAGCTTGGTTTATGCTTGTAGGACGTTCTTTACCACATTTAAAATCCACATCTCAAGAAAGGCAATGAGTAAGACTACTAGCAAAGGTATTGTGAAAGCATCTTGAGTGTGAGAGAACTGTTTACACCCTCAACAGTACTAGGGTGTTTGATAGAGAGAGGCAATCTATATGACAGGGTAATATTTCATTTCATTAAAACTAATTTCCTCAAGCATCACAAAAGTTCCCCTTTTTGACAGCATATTTTCTTTCGACCATATGTGTTTTACTAAATGAGTATCAATGTTGCTGCTTAGTTAGTCTAGCGTAATTATTCAATTGGACTATGATTTCATTACCTACTGATCAACATCTGTATATTTTTTTGTATTTATTTATCAAGTCTCAATATATACCGCCTCCAGATATGGAGACTCGTAATCGTGAACTAATTCATACAGTAGAAAATGATTTATTTGATAAAAGTAAAACAGCATTTATTCGATTTGCTGATTTGTCTCGCCGTTATCGTTATAAGCAGATCAATGCTACAGCTTATCTGGAAGGTTTAGTCGGTCTTTTGAGTAGCGGTACTATTAATCAAGGTGATAATGATAAAGATGAAAGTAAGTTGTCGGTTACTTTTGTTGTGAAAGAAATATTGTCAATATTTATAGGAAATATATTTTTGTGACTATTCCGTACTATGTGTCCCAACAATCTATCTTCAATGTGACTTTAGTTAGGTAAATTACACTTACACAACATATGTACAGAGTTCCTTGATTTAGGATATTGATTAACTCGGTAGTTTATTTAAATTTTTGTAAGTACATACTGGTTGGTTATAGTACTTATTAATCACGGAAAGTTTAATCTTCTTAAAGTCTCTTCCTTGAACTATACTTGTGACTTATTTTCTGAAAATATGTAATATTTAGTTCTGGGCATATTCTTTTGCTTCATAAAGCAATAACTCAGTAGTTAAGTCGTTCAACTTTCACGTGTTCTTACCCCACTTTATCTAACTAAGTAGGATCACTAGCCTTCACACTTACAGTTGTGTAGCGTGAAACCTTGTACTTGATTCTTTACTTGATAACTGAGATGATTCGGCTGTCAGATAATCCTTTGGGACCTATTCAACGATACGAACAATTTTTTTGTGTTTTGTAACTATGCTTCCTTTTATTAGTTCATGGTGGTTGGATGTAGTCTTTAGAAGACCCTGAATATGTGTCTTGAGGTAGTTGACGCTTATCAGCAAACAATACCTGCAATTTGAGGGAAATTTATTTTTGTCACTTAGCCTCACTGTCTGTTATATTGTCACTGAGCTATTCAAGTCGCGAGTATTATCTTGATATGCTTTATATCAAAATATTTCTCTTCATGTTCATATCTTTTTTCTTAATTTTAGATATCCCCTACTGGATAGCTCCAATGATTTCTTTATTACCTGATATAGGGCTTCAACGTGCTTTGCTTCGTGCACTTCAAGCACAAGGATCTCCACGTATTCCACTTGATATGCAAGAGGCTTTATTACGAAGTGGTCATCAGTTTAAACGTAATAAAAACCCTATATTAAATCAACCTCCATGGGCTAAAAAAGTTTTGAAAACAATGCAGACATGTCAAGAATGTGGTCAAGTAAGTAATTTTTGTGTGTTAATTGTGAACCTGTGCTCTCCTATGGAACAGTAACTTTCCTTAGGGGAGATATCATGCTCTGTTAGAATGTGCAGTCAGTCATCACTTTTCGGTTGTTTTTGTTGTGGAAGCATTCCTTCTTCTTGAGGTGTCTGGAAAAGAAATTTAGTTCAAGGTCTTAGTAACCTGAAAACATGACCACAGAGCTCAAGATACAACTCCTTACTCGCACATTAACTTTTGATTTATTAGCTTCATAGTTTTAAACTGCTTATAATGGGAAAGCTCAAGTCCACCCGGAGATGATAAGATATACCATTTTATGGTTGACTTTTTCTAATTGATTCCATTGTGAGAGGACAGCACCTCTACAAATTTTAGTTTTCTGAGAGATACACCTTTCTGGTGCCACACCTGTATACAGTTTTGAATATGACTTCGTCTTTAAACCTTAAATTTGCTACTTTTATCTTCATTAATCTCCAATGAAGCAGGTTGGAATGTTAGAATCTAAAGTGGGAAACGTCTTATCTAGAATATAGGAAATCATAATATCCAAACCTTACTACCACTCATAATTAGCAGCTACGGTGGGAATTTTTAAAATATATGCAGTGATATTTTACTATTTTGGATTTTGTATTCTAACAGTAATTCCATACATCATTTAGCAGTTGCAAATTCACGTACTCAGCTTTGAGCCCTACTTTATTTGTGAGGATCTAGTTATACCAATAGCAGTTAGTTAACCAGTCATGGGCAGCGTAGGACCTTGCACATATAATTTAGATTTCAGTTGCATTAGCACAACGAGATTAAATTTGCAAGATTAACACGACAGTCGGAATACAACAGGAGTTGGAGTATTAAAGAATGCTGGGCTAAAGTAATCTTACGACTGAGAAGATAAAGAGTAAATAAACTTGCGCTGCTATGACTAATTCTAAGCGATTATTCCACCGTCTAGACTGAAGTTTGTAGTGCAGGATTTGAATCTATCATTTACCCCATACATTGCTCTTCAATTCACTAAAGTCAATAATATTATGCATCTTGTATTATTGTCTCTATTTGTTTTTCTTATTATTTATCAACAGGTTTGTCTTCGTAGCGATTTACTTACTTCATATGGAATCGGCTCATTCTGTCATATAAATAATATTCAACAGATATTATTTCTTAAATTATCCGTTCCTAATAACAATCTCTTTACTACTATCGCATATCACTGATTCAGTCTTTCTGTTACCGCTCATGTCTCGTATATTTTATGGGTAATTTTGTTTGTTATATTAATTCTGTGACCTTTATTTCCCGTGAATAATTTCTCCCCATTCTTCAATCTGATAGTTATTTTGAAAAGCTCAACTCCTTCTTTCTTCACAGCTTAACTTATTCTTTACACTGTTTGTTAAAAAAGGGAATAATCATAATAATAACATGCTATGAACCAATCCTTCGTTTTGGTTTCAATTCGTTTTGCCTATTGCTTGACTGAATTTCAGTCTTGATTGTTTGCCATTTTCAGGTATCGATGTTAAAGATTAAAATTAACCAGGGCTTGCTTGCCTCAGCGCTTGAATTAATGAATAGTGTTGAGGTTAGATGTAGAATATTAAATAAAAATGGTGAATTAGTCGATAAGACTGTGTTTCTCCAATGAGTGAAGATGCTTGAGATATGCATTATGTATGCCCATCCACTACCTATCACGAAGTTGTGCGGTGATTGTTGTAAGAGTAGGTTAGTAGGGAAGTGGGTGAGGGCAGTTAAACCAAAATGTAGTATCAGTCTATGAAGTCATTAACTTCTGATTTGAGTAGTGTTGGTTGGCACAGACTACTTAGTTAGGGTCTCCAGTTTTGTTACCAGTTGTTAGAGGCTCCGGCTTCATGACTGAAAATCAGTGTAGATAACCTAGATTGATTTGCTTTAGGTTTTTATTTAAATCACAGGTCTAACATTGGATTGAATTTCACAAATTCATGTAATATTCTTTTAATGATCAATGATATCACTTCTACTTTGCATTGCTAATGTGATGTGGTAATTTGAACTGATGAACATATGTCCTAAATTCCACGTTGTATACGACTGACTTAATTAAGCAGTTTCTATTGACATGTGTAAAATAGCTACTACTATGTTTCTGGTTTGGTTTCCTCTCGACTTCGATATATGGGAATGGTTAGTAGTAATCACAAACCCTCACAATTAAAGATAAGTGACTTAAAATCAAACACATGAATCTGTATGTGGTCATTAAGTTCCTTATAATAATGTTATAAGGACGTACAAAACAGGATATAATTAAAAACATTATGTGAATCGACGAAAATAGTAGAACAAGCTGATGTTTTTAGCCGAGTAATTTTATCTATTCATTATGAAAACAAGGTGCTTTATGATGTAAAGTCATCTGATTAAGTCAAGACTTTGTAAGATATACATTGATAGAACTTAGTCAACATTAAGTAACCAACAGCATGTAACTTAGTTATTAAATACAGATACATGTACTCAGCTTCGAGTTGTATTTATTCGAATGTGATTGCTAGCTCTATTAATATCTACCTACCCAGACTAAAGGCGTTGAAACGTAACACGAGTTTACGACGTAGTGATTGTATAAAGTCGAATGAATACCTTAATCACGGAGCCACCATTCCACTTGTCTTTCTTCGAATGTGACATTTCCTGTATTTAGTATTAAATTGATTAAAGGTTAAATGACTTCATTTACAGTTTACAAATTGAAGTTCATCTGCTTCTGTTTGGACAACTGGATTGTTTCACACAATTTCACAATGTAAAATGACTTGCATTTTGTAGAACCAGAGGAAAACGTGACAGTAATCCATGAAATTGTTGACTATCGGTTTGATGTGTCTATTAATGTCTATCTAATAAATGCGATCAGTGGTTAATGATATTTGATGACCTGCTTCATTATTAATCACACTGAACGTCTATCTTCCTTTATATCCTAAGTTTTTAAATCTTTTCTTCCAACGAGTTCTCTTTTCTCGAATCATATTCTCTATCAGGTGTTACTACTACTACTTCTACATTCATTTCTTAATGTTGATATCGGGTGTGGCGGGGGGGGGAGTGTTAGACTTAACTAAGATTTTACTGTCGCATTACGTCTAGTTGTCTGAAAATGTATTATGATACTCATGACGATGTTCTGCATTACTTCATTTGTATAACTGGTTATTTTTCTTTACTGCTAATTTTCTTTACATGTATGTTCTATCATTTCTTTCAGTATATCTTAATTTAAAATGGTACGTAAGAGGCGTCCAAAATCAGTACGAAATGCACGAAATACATTGATTGCTTCACAGGAGAAAAGTTACACAAAAACACCACATACTATGATATTTTCACGTCCTGGTGTTGGAAGTTTAGTAAAACAATTATCTCTTGATGTTCGAGAGATTTTTGAACCATTTACAGCTAGTTGTTTACGTGTTACTCGTCAAAATGTACTCAAAGATTTTATTACTATTGCTGGCCCATTGAATGTAACACATTTATTATATTTTACACATCCTCGTAAAGAAGAATATGAAAAGAAACGTGCACGTCGTTTAGCTAAAACTTCTTTAAAACAATTGAAGAATAATAATAATAATGATACAATTGAACAAAGTTAGTGATTCTTTTATAATGTTTGATAATTTAATATCAGTAAAATTTATTGCTTAAATATGCTACTTCAATAACGGTGCTTGTTTACTTTATGCTATTGAGTTCTTCTTGATGTGATGACAGGTTTTCTATCTGTCATGATAAATGATTGAGCAGACAGAGATATTATGGGGTGTAGAAAGGATTTGATTTTAACCAATTTGGTTTCGTGCTTTTACGGGTATGAGGGCGGTTGTCACTTCCCAGCTACCCACACCGTGGAAGGGTATTTCTTGAGGAACCTGAAAAAGAAGGTAGATTAGTGTCGGTCTTAGATACCTGAGAGCGTGACCGCAGAGCCCAAGGGACAACTGCTTGAGACCTATCACGCACGGCCTTTTTATGAAGAGTTTTTTGAGTATTAGCTCCGCACTTAAAAGCCCTTAGTGGGCACCCATACCGCCGGAGACGGAAATCCGTAAGGTAGGGTGAGGTGTGACATTTTTAGGGTCTGCCTTGTCTAACCCTTCCTTGTGAGAAGGCAGCATCGCTGCAGATGCTGGTTGTCCGAGCGAAATACCTTACTGCTGTCACACCCCTCTGCAGTCAGCAGTACGACTTCGCCCTCAGACCTTGAGTAGCTGCTTTTAGTTTCATCGTTCTCCAATCGACCTGCCTGGCATGGTAGAACCTACAGGAACATATGTTCCAGCCAGTATATCTCGGCTGGGTCATCACAATAGGCAAGCCCGACCACCACATCAAGGTAGCAGCTACGATCGGGAAATGATTGAGCCTTTTAACCATTAGAGGCTCAAATGAGTGAGCTTCTAATGGTTAGGTTTGAAACAGGAAACAGCATACTAAAAGATATATTGTTAAACGTCTACATGTTTTATGGATTGCTTACATGTGATTCAAAGAAGCATTCAACAATAACGTTAGTCAAACATCGTCATCCAACGTAAACTAGGTTTAACTGTGTATCCACTAAAAATTCCTTGAATAATTTCTTTCGTACACCTTACTTTTTATCGTTAGACAAATGCTGTTAAACTTGACTGTGATTCCACTCTGAACTCCTTTATGTACATATTGAATAGAGCTGTTTACTTTGCAAGTAAATAAATTGAGAATAACAGTAGCTGTGTTTCTACACTTTAGAGATCACTATTGACTATTCATTTTCTAGTATTGTACTTTCGGAACAGTTTTTTTAGAAGACTATTTCATTTATTTTGAGTTTATGTGAATCGAACATTTTATTTATGTTATTGTTTTGTTCCCCTCAACCTAACCTCCCATTCAACTCATGAACTGTTGTCATATCACTTTTCATTTAAGAGCTAGAATTAATTAACTATGTATCTGTTCCTCTTGTTTCCATTCGTTATTGTTGCTGTTTTGTATGAATGATATTTTTCTTATCGGTCAGCTATGTTGTTAGGTTTTGTTTATGTACAAACAAATTAGTGAAATATGATTATCTCTCTCTGATTGTTACCACACATTTCTTGTGTCCTCCCATCTGACGTCGGGACTAGGAATCACGGGGCAGACATGTAGGCATAGAATTAATAGTCTTTGTGTCTGGGTTGCAATATTGGTTCCTATTAAAGTAACTATTTTCTGTATATCGCAATTGACCTTATCTTAAATCATATCACCAACTTTTCGAATTTAAAAACAATGAAAAGTAAGACATTAGTTAGCACTAACAGTTTATGAGATGACAAAGCGTATTAAGATAGTAGTATAACTGTACATTGAAAGTCTCTCTTTTGTGCATTTAGATCAATTTCGAATCAGTGGTATAGTCTCTCTTTGAACCAGTTTCATTTGATCTACTGTGCCATGTTGAATGATGATTCTCGTGGTTTCAAATTACCAGAGTTGACTTCATGTTCAAGGACCAATCCGTGTTAGTAGATGCTGACTACCTATATGAGATCCTGATCCATTATTAATGTTTATTTATCAATATTTATCACAATTTGACACCAAAAATATAATCACTATGCGTTCGGAAACAGGATATTGTGAAGGAATGTAGGTGATCATTATCGAAAGGTAAAATTTAGTGTGATCACAAAGAAATCACGTAGTAAGTGATACAGTTCAGAGTGAAATGCAATCAAGAAAGTTTTTATGCCGTTGAAAAAAGTTATCATACGTTTATTAAGATTTTAGAAGGAAACCGCAGCCGGATCACCGCTGGCTTCTATTATGGGCCATATCTGATTACGTCTCAAGCCACTTGATATGCACTGTCTCTAGGACCACAATCAGGATTTTAAAGTGGATAGACAGAGACCAGTCTTACATAGCTTTCTTTAATGTCACAACAC
Source organism: Schistosoma japonicum (assembly GCA_025215515.1). Classification (NCBI taxonomy): domain Eukaryota; kingdom Metazoa; phylum Platyhelminthes; class Trematoda; order Strigeidida; family Schistosomatidae; genus Schistosoma; species Schistosoma japonicum. The sequence continues at coordinate 21,741,438 of CM046065.1, forward strand.
CATACCGGCAAATAATGCATTATGTAAAAGATATCGGTTTGACTTTGGTAATCCATTACCTAGCCCTGAAAGCCGGTGTTTCAAAATGATGACACATTGAGTTGTCATTGCTGCCAAAATACAATGCTGAATCTCAGTATTAATACTGTAATAATGCCACCGAATGTCAACAATTCTTTTGAGACAACGATGATCTTACTCGTCGAGATGCCTAACATTCTCAGCTTAGAGTGACTATGTTTTTCGAGAACAGAACAGACCCACTTTCACTGAAACGTTGTAAACCTGGCTTTTTACGGTCAAACTCACATGCCGATGATGCCGGAGATGACGCAGTTCACCATAGGCCGATCTGGCTTTTGTTGTACGGCGATTGATCTCATCTGAGAGCGCTGCTACTACTACTGATATAACTACCTAGATATGCGGACTTCTCTACTACTTGAAACGATTCATCACTAATTCACATTATCAACACGCACCTTTTTTCCGGAATGTTATGGGCTACGAAGTTGAAGAGGAATTATAAGACTTGGCAACCCTGCCTAAGGCAATTATTAGCTTGGGGCAGTGGAGAAAGGTGATTGTATACTCCCACTTCCCCTGAGGTGCTGGTGTTCCAAGCCTTTAATATATTAACAAATGTCTCAGGCACACCCTTGTCTATCAAACATTTCGGGAGCACAATCCTATTCAACAAATCGAAATGGATCCTGGTGTCACAAAGCAACGCTTGTTTACCTAGAATACATGTGATGGTGTTCTAACATTTAGCTGAAGATGAAAATGTGATCGATACATCCGCGACCTGATTAAAACCTAACCTGCTTCTCCCAAGTCTTCACGCATTTCGCACAATCTATGAAGTACCATGGAAACAAATAGTTTAGACTAATTGAGAGTAGAATTATCCCCCGATAATTATCACATTGGTTATACTAGCTAGTTTTATAGATAGAGACGACTACAACTTCAAGATAATCGACCACTCAGTATTCCAAAGCTTTCCAAACAACCTTGTCAGTTTCTTGATCAGGAATCGACATGATATAGAATTAATCACAGTTTAGATATGTTCATTCCATGTCTTCCCGAATTTTAAAATAATTTTTTTTAATCTTTTTGACAAACTTAATCTTTCTTGTTAAATTATATCCTCTATATTTAGCCTTTTATATAACTACTGATATCACTAATTCTTTTACCACTTTGGTATTCATTATCCTGTTGTTGAACTGATGCATATATGTGCCAGGTTCTATGCTATATATTAATGACTGACTGTGGACTAACATTTGTTCCCCTTTCAGTAGGTATGCTAAATAGTACACGGATATGCAACTCCAAAGTGCACGTGTCGTATGACCTGCTCTACAAGAGTAAGCGACATGTTAAATACACATTGAAATGACTACAAACAAAAAAATTTGTCCTTGACGTTTCGCCATTCAATGCGCTTACGAAAAACAACAATTTCATTTTAATCATTTTTAAAGCCTCTCTACTCATAATTTTCATATTTCATAATGGTTTTATTTTTTCCTGCACATCAGATACAATCGTCAATAAGAATAATTGTAATCACAGTGGCGGTGTTTATTTACATATGATTCGTGTTCCACATGGACCTAGTCTTACATTTCGTGTTGTCGAATATAGTTTAAAACGTGATATTCAAACGTTGATTCGCCGAGTTTTTGATAGTCGACAGTATAGTTCACCACCGCTATTAGTGATGACTGGATTTGGTATGGGAGGTGGTAATACATCAGCTCCACTACCACATCTACGTTTGGTTGTGGATATGTTTCAGAATTTACTGCCTCCATTAAATGTTCCAAAGGTTTGCTTTCTATTGTAATGTTTAACATTTTTGTTAATATAATTTTGAAATGGGTGTGTTTGATGAAGTAATGTTAGTATGAATGGTTTCTCATACTACATAGAAGTTGCTTGAAATCGAAACTCGGCTACGAGGTTGTCTTGACGGTATAAAAGTGTGATTATAGAGCTCAATAGACAATCATAGTCAATGAAGATGCTTACTATTAATCCGAGCCGTATTGGTAGATGCAGGCTACGTAGTTGGGGTCTGCGCAATTGTCGTTACAATGTTTAGAGACTGGTTAGCGTAGCTCAGAGTATATATATATATATATATATATATATATATATATATATATATCATGTGTTCAATCTTCACTCGATTCATGATGTTTGACATTAAATTCAATAACTTTCCCGGTATTCTCTAGTGTAACCTTTCTCTATGAAATATTCTAGTGATGTTTGTCACTATCACAAAGACCTACATGCTGAGTGATTAGCGATAATTCTTGTACGAACATAGCAGTGGGTCATAAACGACCTAAAACCTGACAAATATGTGCGTTATGTACATTAGGACAACATGATCCAATTAACATAATGAATATTACAATGTAGTTCAAACTGAATAATAAGATAGTACATACGGGATAAATACGAGAATTAAGATGTAAGAGATGGTGAATGAATGTATCTGTACCATTCTAGCCGGTTTTGGTTTGTTTTACCATCTCTAGTTTTCTCCAATATAACACTTACATCAACCAGAATCGCATGTCAAGGCGGGCGATGTTTGGTCATAAGTAATCCTAATAATGTTCAATTGTGCCATTAATCAGATTCTATTTTTCACTTCTGTGTATATCTTTGTTTAATTTCTGTGAAAAAGTATTCGGCTACTTTTATTGGAGTTTTGTTTTGAACTTAGCTCAAACTTAGTACAGTCAAGCGAGTTCTACTTGTCAGTCGGGATGTTGACACTTCGTGTACCGATTGTGGTGATGAAACAAAGCAAATGAATGATGTCATCTATATTCGACATTTTCATATTCGTACTGAAAACCGTTGTATAAGTCGTGCTCTACGACGTCTTGGTGTTGGTGGTGCAAAAATGAAACGTCGATGTACTGATAATTCCAATATGAAATGTGGAATTGGCCCAAGTGGTTCAGGAAAGTCTACAGGTGTACCAAATTTAGCAAAATATGCATCAATGGATGATTTTTTGACGAAGTAAGAAAGTATCACATAAATTTTATTTATTTTACTATGCATTACTAGAAATTAAAGATTAATATTTCTGAATTATAATCGTGAAAGGTACAATTGTCTATAGATTGAATTCACTCTCATCGATTATTGTCACGTTTCCTTATATTCAGTACTGATCGAATTCTATGAGTTGGAAGTAATCCTATTTCAAAAGATCATTTGCAACTAGATTATGTAACAAATGAATATATCCGTTCCCGAATTGTTGAAATAACATAGTTATAGTTGATGAAGGTGCTAGTATTATACGAAGTCTCTTGAACACCTCGAGTAACGATGCGAAAATGTTTAGGGTGTTTCTCTTCCTCTACTACACTTAGGACAACTTGAACTGATGTACGCATGTATCAAGTTCTTACGTTGTAACTGACCGACTGACTGACTACACTTAGGAAAAACTGAAAAAAAAACTCAAGACAGAGTTGGTTGGAGAATGCTGGTTGGCTACTTTTGCTCCACGTGGAGTAACAGACATTAATGGATACGAAATGTTGTTCTTGAACGCATCTCTATTATCATATAAATTGACCACTGCTGGAGTTGATATCTAATAAAATATCGAAAAGGATTTCATAAAGCTCACTTGACTCCTACAAATTTAAGTTATATGTAGTCATTATTTCCGTCTATCAACCAGAAAGGCAAATATGGTACATAACATCTTGACACCTATTATTATATGACTAAATCAGTCTATGTGAAAGTAGAAAAAAGTATACACAGTTTTCTAGTATTTGCTCCTAGTTGTGTCGGTAGCATCGTTTACATGCCGTTGAACGACTGGTTGAGCAATCATGCTGTTAAGCATAGAGTACTGACGAAAGTAAAGTTTGTGAATCTTCTCAGAGTGACGTTGGTGGAAAAAGGGGTGTTTTACGTATGCTAAATTACCATCTGCGTCAGTGTGCAATATTGATTGATATGCGACTAATCTGAAGTAAATTAGGGGTGGCCAAATTGAGATGTGAAAGCGATTCCTGAAATTATTGGCTATTGGTCTGGATCATTATCTACACGCAAACTGTCTGCTAGGCTTCCATGTGGTAATTCTTATCAATGGTTATAGAAATCGGATAATTTGGCTTAAAATCAACCACCCTGGAGTATATGTATCTACCATTTTAGTCAGTTATAAGCAGTGTAGTGCCTGAGAGATAATTATATGCTTTTTCTCAAGTTGCCATTCGACCACATTAACATAACAAGATTAAATTAGTAATTTTGATTATAGAATATAGTTCAACATAAAGGAATCAAAAGACAGTATGTGGGAAAGAGCTATTGAACATAAGGTCCAGAAGATAATGAGTTGATATAACTGCGCTACTGTGATCTAATCTCAGGCATGATACTCAATGTTATTACGTAGACTCCAACCAGACAGTCTTCATTCACCGACTTGACTCAAACCAACAGTCACTTATTTCATTGACTGATACCTCATTTGGGTATGGAAAAGTTAGAGCATAAAATCATTGTAGAATACACAAATCTGGTTTTTCTAAGTTTTAATGCACAGGTTTCACCAAAGCTAAGTAGGCGAAAGCTCAATATTTTTTTGTAGGCTTCTGTTAACCTTTTAGGTGACTTTTAATACCTGAGTCTATCTTCATTGAATGGCCTTATTTTCATAAGGTGTTCAATAATGAAGGCTTCTTATGTATTCGTCTCTGCCTCCTTTGAACTCTGCTAGATGATGTTCCTGATTCCACTTGAATGGAACACATATTAAATGACCCAAATTTTTATATCTATATTTCGAATATTATATTCAGTTATTTATGAACTAGAATTCAATCTCTTCACAAGTGTACAACTTTGAAAATGAAACCAACTGTTCAGTGGACTATATTCCTGTTTTCAAAACTCAATGAGTATGCTTTAGTTCATCTCCTAAAATCGGTCACCTTTATCAGACGAAATATGAATTAAAGTCTTTTCTTATTTTTTTAAATGTCTATATTGTATATACGTCTTACTATGTTAATTGCATTCATGCATCATTATGTATTCTTTCTTTGTGTAGGACAGGACTTTTATCAGATTCAGCGTTGTCTGATATTTTGTCCGATATGGAAGAAGTTGATTTACTTCCAGATGTTAATTTATCAAGTTTTGCTGACACTGATATCCTACAGTCAAGTTCACGTAAACGTAAACGTGATCGTGATGCTGGTCCAATTCATGGATTAAAACATTTAGGCACAGCTAAGAAAGCTACTATTCGACTTACTGAAATTGGCCCACGTATAACTTTGAATTTGATAAAGGTAAAATGATAATATGAATTCTTCTTTGAATTAGCTTGCCACAGTCATAGGCATCATGAAACATGATGCATATTTTAATTTGTCAAATTCGCTACACTACTTTAGCACTTCAATTAGTAGTAACATCAATTATAGTAAAATATTCTGGAAGAATTAATTCAATAAAGGAAAGATATAAATTAGTCTTGAAACTCATTGAATACACCTACACCAATGCGACTGATTCCTAGCCATGTTATCCACCTTGAAAGCCGGAGAAACAATTAATATAGGTGACCGGCATCAAACAGTTGTCCCCTGGGGGCTGCAGTCACACTTTCGGATTATCAAAGCCTCCCCTAATCCACTTTCTTTTTCAGGTTGCTCAAGAAGAATCCTTTCACGTTGTGGGCAACCGGGAAGTGATAACCACCTTTATACCTCTAATAGCACTTAAGATCACTTTGCTCACGATCAAACACGTTTTTCTCTTGTTTCTGCTATTTGCAAACGTTGTGTCAAATTGGTCAACAAACTGCATTAAGTAAAACACTAGAATCTCTTGCAATTGATGTATGTTGTGTCTCTGAAACACGCATACAGGATCCCAGCATGGTCATCCATTCGGCTTCATCTAATCAATGCAGTGAAACAGTACAGTTCACTCTTCATTTATCTGTCGACCCTACAGCTAGGTCACGTGGCCTGGCTGGTGTAGGCAATCACTAAACTCACAGATAGAACAGGCACTTTTAGCGTGGATTCGTGTAGACAGTCGTCAATGTGTTTTCCATCTATACGGGACATTTGCAACTCGGAAAAATAGGAACACATTGCGATGCCTTTCTGTCGTCTCTGCTTATGCCCATCACTGACTGCAGTACAGATGGAGTGATAGACGAGTTTTATATGAAGTCCTCTAACCTCCTTCAGAAAGCTAATCACTCAGACAGTAATTATAGCAGGGGATTTAAATGCTCAAGTCAGTAGGCTAAATCAGACTGAAAAACACAGACGAGTCACTCGGTATTCCAGTCCAGCGAACGGAGATCGTCTGATGAAATTATATTCAGACTACCGTTAATTTTTAGCCATCACGAACTTTAAGCATAAAGAGAGACATTGTTCAACCTGGCGACCTCCAACATCTTCACAACGATGGACGCGAATCGACTACATCGGCATCAGCTACCGTTGGAGAAGCTGTATAGAGGACTGCTGCTCATTCTGGGGCACATGTTTAGATTCTGATCACGCCCTAGTGAGAGCACGTATTTCTATGCATTTCGCTTGTCGCAGAAAGGTCACATTAAGCAAACCCTTTAGATATCCACTGGAGACTGAAAATGCCAAGATTGCATTTAAAAATGGTTTGGCTAAGCACTTAATTGTCTACAACCAACAGATTAACCCCGAAACCGCGTGGAATGATTTTAAAGCAGGCGTAAACGCAGCAGCGTTATCTGCATCTAACTTCAATCCTATGGTTATAAAAAGCCGATGGACCTCTGGAACTTCTAGTGAACTGATAGAGGCTTGAAAGCTCAATCCAGCAGGCTCAGAGAATGGTGAAGAACAGCGACAATTGAAGCGTAGACTGACAAAGAGTTCGGGTAAGGTTCGTAAACAGTGGTGGGCAACAAAATCAAAAGTGATGGAAGCATCGGCGATGGCAGGCAATAGTAGACAGCTGTTTCGACTTATCAAGGACATCGGTATTAAGAAACCGGTGGTTAGTGAAAGTATTTCGGAAAAAGATGGGTCTATGATTCACGCTGTCTAGAAGGTTAGAACGATGGGCGAAACACTTTCAGGAATAGTTAAACTGACCCCCAGCTACTCTTGGCTTACCTACTAACTCCAAGCTACCTGGATAGAAAAGTGACACAAGTCCCCTAACTCTCATTGAGGTTGAAAAGACTATAAGCAACTTGAAGTGGGAAAAAGCAGTAGGACCTGATAGGTTGCCTACGGATATCTCTAAGGATGGTGGTCCAGTTTTAGCTGGCAGCTTGACTGAGATATTGGCCGACGTCTGGGAATTGAACAACATCTCATTTGACTGGTCTCGTTCGATGAAGGTTCTGATTTACTAAAAGGGAATAAATATTCTTGTGATAACCACAGAGAAATCAGTTTAACTAATATAGTATCTAAAATATTGTCCTCTGTAATCATTCAGCGTTTATCCAACACTAGAGAACTTCAGACTCAGGGAAATCAGGTTGGTTTCTGACCTGGACGTGGTTGCATTGATCAAATATTCACCCTGTTCCAGATTCTCGAACATAGACATATGTACTAACGTCCGTCTATAGTTATGTTTCTTGACTTGAAGGCAGCTTTCGACTCCGTAGACCGTGAGGTGTTGTGGAAGTGTTTGTCATTAAAAAGTGCACCTCAGAAGTACATAAACCTTAAAATGCCTCTACTCGGTAGCCACCGGACGAGTCAGAGCCTATTGCGAATTGTTACGAGAAATTTCATCCTAAAGTGTGGTTCGTCAAGGTTGATCCTTATCCCATTTTTTTATTTAATTTTGTCATAGATATGCTCTTAGAACCTTCACTCACTTCTTTTAACTCCTCAGGAATTAATCTTCTTCCAGGAGGTCCTCTCGTCGTCTTAGAATACGCAGACGATATAGTCCTGTTCGGTGAAGACGCTGACAATATGTAATTTCTCCTGAGTATCTTGAGTAACAATGCAAGCATATTCGGGATGCGCTTTTAAATACAAAATGTTACTCCAAGATTAGTCTGCTCCTTCACCTAGATTAGTTATTAGGGGTGAAATAATTGAGTGAGTTGACCACTTCACTTATCTCGGATGTTTCACCACTGCTGTTGGGTCGGTGTCTGATATGATCTCAGCACGGATCCAGAAATCCCGATCGGCATTCAGCAATTTACGCCACTTGTGGCGCAGGCGAGATATCCGTCTTTTAATGAAAGGTCGGGTGTACTGAGCAGCAAACAGCGCCGTTTTAACATATGGATGCGAAACTTGGGCCATGGAAACCCAAGATATGAATGGATTTCAGGTATATGACAATAAGAATCTTTGTAGCATCGCTGGTACTTCATGGAACAATCGAATAAGTAATGCGGAGGTTAAAGGGTTCTAGGGAACTATGGTAAATCAATCGAAAAGGTCATTAACCGTCAGTGACTTCGATGGCTAGTACATGTGTTGCGCATGGTCGACCACCGCCTGTTTCGTAGCGCGATGTTTGCTAGTGTGGAAGGAGGGTAGGGGCGGCCAAAGCATGGCATTAGTCCATGAAGTCCTTGACTGTTGGTCCAAGCCATGTTGGTAGATGCGGATTACCTGGTTGGGGTCCGCGTAACTATCGCAATAGATGACTGGAGACAATTGGCGACGTGTTTTAGAATCGGTTACAGTATCGTAAGGGTATTCACTTTACCTGCATCTAGATTCTTAAATTCTATTATACTTTTCTACACACCTTTACTTTTTGTTGTGTTGGACCACTAAAGAAGAGTGAAAAACTTCCACGTCTGTGTTTTTTTAAAGAACTAATTTATATATTCTGATCGTGAGTATTGCAAACATTGCATTTTTATTATTGTTACGTTCCTCTTACCGTATCCTCCCGTTTAGCATATTCACTGTTATTATATTGTCTCTTATTATGGACTACAGTTAATTAGTTGTGTAATAGTTGTTCCTATTCACTACCACTATTTCCTTAGTTCTGTGTTAATGTTAGTTTCCTAATTGGTTGACTGTGTTGTCTGACTTTGTGTATATATAAAGGCATGATTAAAATACAAAATGATCCGATTCTGTCTGTTTGGTTCATCAATCGTTGTTTTTCCTGTATTCCGGCTTGGGGAACTGATAGTCGTGGGGCAGACGTAGTCCGTACAGTGATCAGCAATCATCAAGGGCACAGTGTATTTTCACAATACATAACAATTGGCAACGCGGCTTAAAGGGAATACAACTTACGCAGTCATTGGTCATAAAGTCTAGTATATTTTATTATTCAATCAGCACAAAGAATGGCATTCAGTGTCATTAATCGTTAAATATAACAACTATACTCTCCTTTGTTGTATTCTCTTGTTGTGTTACCTCTGTAAATTTAATCTCGTAGTGCTAATGTGGTATCACAACTTGAACCTATGGGTGTATGTGCCCAGCTTTACGTTATTGATGAATGAATGAATAATTACTTAGACCCTAATTAGGTAGTCTCCACTTAATAGAATGATTCAAACAAATAATCAATAACTTCATAAATCAGATTTTAGTTTATTTCCCTCTTTCTTTTTTCCAACTTATTCTTAAACTAGTCATTACCTCACGTTGAAGTAGTCAGTGATTGGACATATATTGTAATTCATGTGCTGAGTACTTCAGTCTGTATAGATCTACAATTTTACCATTTGCTCTTTAATATCTGACAGTAGTATTATCAGAATTGTCTTAATATATATGTAGAGTATTTTGATGACATGTATAATCAATTACAAGTAATTTACGAATGTCGTCTACTTTTAAATGTCAGTATTAGCAGGAATTGTTTTCATTGCCAACCAACATCCATTCGTTATGTAAACTACCTGTTAGAATAACTACAAATGACTTTGGTTAATAAATTTATGTTACGCTTTGCTGTATAGCTCGACAATGTTGTTAGTGATAATTTTTTTGTTAACAAAATCAAGTAAAATTCCTTATTACTCTCTCTGAAATAATGACATGTACGGTGTACTTCAAACTCTTCTGTTACGCAATATCTTCGCCTTCATTTTATTCAGTATGACACTAACTTATACTGTATTAAAATGCAGCGTTTACTTACACTATTCCAACAATACAAAAATTGTTCGTCTATAAACATCTTTTCACTTTAGGTGGTTTGAAGTAATCAACGGAAAACGTTGTACGGCCTTGGTTTCGTACTTGTTGACATACCTTCATTCTTTGTAAAAATGATGCTACCTATGAGATTTAAACCTGTTACTAAATTTCCTATCTTTTGACACTTCCACTAGAAGATAGGTATATGTTACATTGATCTGACTAGTGTTAGTTTTGTTTGAACTCCTTAGTATTGATAGGATACTATCAGCCATGGTTGCATCAATTCTCTCTCTAGATTGCAAGTACACCTTACTGATGATCTACAACTTTCATTAAACTTTAGTTAAATAAAGTTTCCTGTAGACTGCTTTTAACCTTCCATACTTTAAAACTTAGTGCACATAAAATTGAGTCACTTAGATACTAAGTTAGTCAGTCAGTTACAACGTAGAACTTGGTACATGCGTACATCAATTCAAGTTGCCATGCCTCAATAAGCTGATAGAGATTAAATTGTCGGACCAAATCCCAGAGTAGGGGAGGTAGTAACAAAGTAAGTACTAATGGAAAGGCATAGAGATCAGAGATGAGATTTGAAATAAAAAAGTGATTCATTAAAAAGAAAATTATGAGAAGCTCAAAAACTAGAATTTGAAGGCAGACAAGGAGTGGATGCACCTGCTCCATTGCAAATGGTTTTGAGCCATATCACCTAAAGTCTCTAACCATTTGTTACGATCATCGCGTGTGCCCCAACCAGTTGGTCTGCATCTGTTAACATGGCTCAGCCCAATTGTCAAAGTCAATAGAAATCTATCTTTACTAAAACAGACTTAATGGATAAGATACTAGTCACTCGCATTCAATAATTAATCAACGTAATTGTTTTTATTTTACCATACTTTTACCTTTTTGAATACGCTTCTTAAACGTTATTCATGTGACTAAATATTTTAATTCATTTTGATCCTGGCAAACTAGATTGAGGAAGGTGTCAATACTGGTACAGTTTTATATCATCGTTGGCAGACACGCTCATTAACGGAATTAGCTGTTCAGTCGGAGCGTTTAAGACAACGTGAAATTATTCGTGCAAAACGTCGTGCAGAACATGAAGCTCGACGTATTGCAAATGAAGCTGAACGTGAAGCTCATCGTATTGCTTGTCTTGAAGGTATGAAACGTGCTGGTCAACTACCATTACCAAGTAATGAAATCATTGATGACAATACTGTGATTAAAAACAAAGCAACTAATACGAAGACCGTCAAATTTCAATTAGATGAAATTACAGATAAGAAGATAAATAAGAAGAAAAAACTAAGTATCAATCAAAAGTCGATTGTCGAACCAACTAAGTCAGTTGTTAAAAAGGCGTTTAAGAGTAAGTCTTACATGCATGTATGTATATTCATGGTTAATTATCCGTTTTTTAATCGATCAACGATTGAAAGTTTCACTTCCCGGATTGATTAGTTAGAGGCCATTGAAAACCATGAGGCACTGTATGGATACTTTACTCTCAGATGAAACCCACTATCGATTCACTCACTTTTAGACCTGGATAGCGAAAGCTTAACATTTATTTCACTTAGTTGGTATCGTCTAACTTCAATTGATTCATACTTACTTACTTACTTACGCCTGTTACCCCTCTCGGAGGAGCATAGGCCGCTCACCAGTCTTCTCCATTCAACTCTGTCCTGAGCAATCCATAGTGGTGTTCGCCAAGGTCGTCTGCTCTTCCCAATTTTACTTATTTTTATCACTGGCATGCTTTTAGAGTTAATATTTTCGTCATCTGACTTCTCTGGGGTTGACTTCTTCCTGGAGATAAACTTGTTGTCTTGGAATATGCTGATGATATAGTTATATTGAGTGACGATGCTTATAAAATGCAGAATCTTTTGACTACCTTAAGCATGTTTGGGATTTGATTCTCCCCATTCAAATTCAAAATGTTGCTTTAGGGTTGGCTTGCATCGGAACCGAAATTAGTGACAGTGAATGAAGTTATTGAATGTGTTGACCACTACTTATCTTGAGAGTCTCATCAATCCTGATGCTCTGGTGTTTGATGAAATCCTTGCTCGTATTCAGAAAGCTTGATTGGCTTTTGCCAGTTTGCGTCACTTGTAGCACAGGCGTAACATTCATCTACTGACCATAGGACGTATTTACTGCGCAACAATCCGATTAGTCCTACTTTACGTATGGTCATTAATGATAGAAGATATTCGTAGGCTTCTAGCATTCGATCATAGATGTCTTCGAAGCATTGTTTATGTTTGCTGGGACCACCGAGTAAGCAATACTTGGGTTAGGAATAGAGTACTAGGTAAATATGGTAAATTTATTGATGAAGCTGGAAGCCTTCATCAGCTGAGGTGGTTATAACATGTGTTACATATGCCCAGCCACCGCCTACCTCGATGAACAATGCTCTCTAGTGTAGAAGTAGATTGGAATAAAGCTAGGGGCAACCAAGCGGAAACAGCACTAATCCATCAAGTCATTGACAATTGGGCTGAGTTATATTAATAGGTGTAGACTACCTGGTTGGGGTCCGCGTGATGATCGTAACAAATGGTTAGAGACTTTGGGTAATATAGCTCAAAATCGTTCGCAATGGCACAGGTTCATCTAATTCTTGTCTACCTCTAATTCGTAAGCTTCTGAATACATCACATTTTCTTTTTACTGAATTATATTTTCTTAAATTTCATCTTTTATCTTTAATCCTTTCCATTAATACCAACTCCGTTTCTACCGCCACTATCCTGGGATTCGATCCGATAATTTAATCTCTATCTGCTAATTGAGGCATGACAACTTGAATTGTTATCATCATTTTATTATATACAACCCAAGATTTAATTGGTTGGAGAATGCTTGTTGGTGGCCTATGCTCCATGTTGGCTATCAGGCATTGATTATTTGATTGATTGATTAATTGATTGATCGATTCGTAATAAAAACATTTAGGCATGAAATATCTAGATATTGATTCTTAGACTAGTAGACTTGTATGAATCGAATGGTTGCTTAGTGGTAGAAGCGCTCAATTTTCAACCACTAGTTATACATCCAAATGCCTGTAGTAATTATCTCTATCTACCTGGTTGATTAGTTCTACTATTTGAATACGGTGGTCTTGAGTGCTGTCAGAGGTATGAGGGCAGTTATCACTTCCCGGTTGCCCACACCGTGGAAGGGTTCTTCTGGAGGTACCTGAAAAGGAAATCTGATTAGAGCGTGACTGCAGCGCCCAAGGGACGACTGCTTGAGGCCGGTCACACACGACCTTTTGGTGAGTAGTTTTAGTGTTAGCTCCGTACTTGTTGAAGACCTTATCGCCGGAGACGGAAATCCGTAGGATAAGGCGAGGTGTGCATTTTTAGGGTCAACCTTTTCTAACCCCACCCCTCCTTGTGGGAAGGCAGCATTGCTGTTATGCTGGTTGTCCGAGGGAAACATCTTACTGCCGTCACACCTCTGTAAAGTCGGCAGTACGACTTCTCCCTCAGACCTTGGATCTGCTGCTTTTAGTCTTACCGCTCTTCAACCGACCTGCCTGGCATGGTAGGACCTTGAGGAACTATTGTTCCAGCCAGTATAGCTCGACTGGTTCATCACGATAAGCAAGCCCGACCACTACGTCAAGGTAGCAGCAACGGCCGGGATAGTTCTACTAGCTTTCATATACAACAATAACAACAAGTTTAGCTTATAGTTTCATATATATTAATTCACATAATTAATGTAATGTGTAATAGTAGTGATACATTTAATTCCTTACTGTATACTACCTCTTCATTGTAGGTAATTTCATTGTAAGAAAAAAGCGGAAATAACTTTTACATTAACATTTCATTACTGTAACATAATTGTTTATTGTAAATAAACATGTAAAATTTCTATTGTGTTATATGATTAATTATTCTATGGTAAAATGATTTTGTAGAGGTATGTATTCATCACAGATTGATGTATCGATTGAGTACCACTAAAAACTAGGAAAGATTAAACAACTGTTTCGTTCTATTGTAGGTTTCTTCAACAGTTTGCACTCTCGATTGTACCAGAGGATGAAATCTATTGCTTTCAAGTCTTACAGCAAACGCTTAATCGTTTGCCACTATTGATCATCACGCTATATCACAAGTTGATGGAAGTGGGATTACGATCCCAACCCAGTGGTGCATATAGTTAAACGCTAACAATGAGACCAGAATGCTCTGGGTTCGATTCCTTTGTGGAATCAAAGTGCGCATTGCTTAAGAGTTCGATAACAGGATGAAACAGCTATCTAGTCCTGCCTGGTTTTCAATGGTACCTAATTGACATTAATCTGTGATGAATGAAATCAACTAAATTTAACGATGTGTTTGTTTATTTTGAGTTGACTTCACAGCCAATCATGATTAGGCTACCAAGAACCTTAACACTCCTAATGTTAGTCAATTCGTGATGTATTATCCTATCGATGTGTAACTCTATCAAATCTACTAAAGTTGAACTTCATCAGTCACGTCTACTTATTAAATCTTCAAGATTGTTTCCTTACGTTGGTCACTAATAAGCTCATCTTCACTATAATTATGTATTGTAGATATTGTTGAATCTTATATGTTAAGTCATCACCGCAAAGTTGGAAATTTTTTGAGTTCGAACGATGTCAACATGTCAGATTAACTAAGTAGTTCTATATTTACATGAAACAGCTATCTTGTGTTTACTGACTATATGAAATTCAATTACTAAGATTTTATGAAAGCGTGGTATGGTTGTTTGGCTGCTGTATAAGTACCTGTATCGATAGTCTGACATCCGATGATGTGTCACTTGAGATGGGTTATGTTCTGTGAACTCATTGGTATAATCAATGTATGCTTCGTATATCACTATCAATTATGTGTCTTGAATATATTGATCCTAAAGACTTCACTAGTGATAAGTTACCTTCACAGGTTTAGTTCTCTTTATCTGTTTTCTGTAGTGTTTAGTGATTTATTAACTATTTAAATACAAAAGTTGATACAAATTAGCACCAAGAATGTATACGTTGCATAATTCGAAAATTGATCATGATCAAGAAGGTAAAGTTCAATAAATACAACGAGAAAATCACATAAAAACGATAAACCACAAATAGAGATACAATTAAGAAAAACTTCTTTCATTTGGGGAAGATCACTTCACTTCTATGGAAGATTCATTGACTTCTGTTTTAAACCATATTTGATCAAGTCTACTAAACTTTGGCATTTTTAGGTTATTGACCAGGGAGCTTTGATAGATCAATGCTAGCAAATCATAGGGCTATGTCGTAAATACACAACAATATTTTTCGTCTAAATAATGCAGTGTGGAAGTCTCTTGGTTAATATCCTTAAAACCCTGACGAATCTGATGTTTGACGAAGGTGACACTAACACACAGTCGAGCCTCAGCATTACTGAAACTATGTTTACATCTGTTATGACGAGAGAGAATCGGGGGGGGGGTGAGTGCGGTTGGCCGAATGCCAACATACTAGTGCCTAGTTGGTAATTGCGCGTCTGCCCTGTGCCCACTTAGTCCCAAGCCGAAATAAGAAGAATGCGAGCCAATAGATCAGCCAGACAGAATAGAATCTATATTTCAAGCATTCTTTTATATATACATAAAGTCAGACCACACTTCAAACCAATTAGAAAATTAACATGAACACAGAACAAGGGGAATAGTGGTAGTGAATAGGAACAACTTGTACACAACTAATTAATTGTAGTCCATTATAAGAGACAGTTTAATAATAGCAATTATGCTAACCGGGAGGATAGGGCAAGCGGAGCGTAACAATAATAGAAACAAAATGTTTACATTACAGACAGTTCGAATAAATGAAATATTGTTCGCAAACACAGTTCTGAAAGTTTGTTACGCTTCTTTGTGGTCCGACCTAACAACATCGACTGTCAGCAATCTTTAGAATACAACGATGATCTTTTGACTGATCTATTTCATTGACTTTAGACACTAAGATGATAAATTGGCTGGAATAAATTTAAACGTACATCTTCTGTTTACTAATAAAGGTCTAATGTTTTTCTGGTTCGTTACAAACACATTTACATAAATACATCAATTAAAGTCCCTGCACCACACCAATGTAGCAGAACGAAATTATCCAGATTTGTATTATAGAGGTAGAAGGCAACAGTTATATCATAGATAGATTAAAAAGAAACCTTTTGGCTTTAGAAATACGATTCACTGAGGAAGAATGAGTTTTGAAGTAGAAGATAATTTTGCTATTCAGAATCTAAGAGTAAATGTAAACTGAATGCATGTATCAATGCCATGCCCTAATTCCTACTCTAAGCCATGTTACTAATAATCTTCGACCGCTGATGGTAATTGTTGTCCAGATCCTTAACCGGGTAATTTTCATCAATCAATATAATTCGTTCTTAAAACTGCCAAATGTCTAGCTTGACTGTAACTACTACCTTGACATATTATTTTGGCTGGATCAGGATATGCTGTTTAACATTCTTTCGTTTAGGTCTTATCATATCGGGCAAGTTAATTGAAGAGAGAAGTAAACAGCGTCAAACTCTATGCCCGAAAATGACACTATGGTATTTTTCCGAGACAGCGAATGTTGTTATGTTAATTTTCAGTTTGGCGGTATATACTGCCTGTCGTATCATATTAGTGTTGATTAATCTCTTTCAAGTAAAGAAATTTGGGGAAATGGCGGTACATGTCAGAAAACCCTGTCTCATTTAGGTTTAACGTTGGCGTTAGGTACTGGGTCGTAGTCTCTGTATAAGCATTATTCACTCTAGAATGCAAATACATTCAGGTGACAAGTCTTACTATTGACGAAGTGTGTGTTCCGGTTTTCCTTGTTACCCGAATGCTAAATTTGAAATTGTTCTGCATAATATGCTTCATACAATATTTAATCGGGATATTACTTTTATTAGCTTTAATTGCTTACTAACAAGTGCATAGTAGGTTGTTACCTAGACGTCATTTAAAGAAAGATACTGCTTCATTGATCGATTCGTTCCCAATCGCTATCGATTCCTTTCATATCTGCACGCAATTCACGGTGCATTGTGTTCTTTGGTCTTTCTCTCTTCTTTTGCTCTTCGGGATTCCAAGTTAGTACTTGCCTTATAACACAGTTTGATGACTTCTACAATGTATCCTACCCACATCCAGTGTGTTTTCCGAATTAGTTGGTTTGTTCTCTGACACAGCAGGTTGTTATCGATGATGATTGACAAACAGATCCAGAGTATCACATTTATTTGGATTGTGACTGGCAATTGGAATCCAGGACGCGCGTTTGGTTTTATTCGGGACTCGTTGGCTGTATGTACCTGCATCTCAATTTTTGATGTTCACAGTGGGATTCGAACTCAGTCTGTTTCGTGTCAAACGCCCCTCGTTCACCACTAGAATACTGAGTACAGACAGTCACACATGTACGATGGGTGAATTGGTAGTAGGATCAATTTGTATGATTCCATTGACTTATTATGGACTGAATCTGGTCAGTCACTGTTGCTGTATATGCATCTTGAGCAGATTACCTCAATGTATCGAATATTCATAAGTATCATTTTTATTTGGATTGTGACTGGCAAGTAGAATCCAGGACTTATACAAATTGATCCTACTACCAGTTCACCCATTGCACAAGTGTGACTGTCCGAACTCAGTAGTCTAGTGGTGAACGCTGGTGGCGTTCGACACGAAGCGGACTGAGTTCGTATCCCACTGTGAACATCAATATTGGGATGCAGGTACATACAGCCCACGAGTCTCAAATAGGACGAAACGCGCGCCCTGGATTACATTTGCCAGTCACAATTCAAATAAAAATGATACTTGTGAATATTCGCTATATTGAGGCAATTCGCTCAGGATGCATATACAGTGACTGACCAGATTCTGTCTATAACAAATCTATGGAATTATACAAATTCATCCTACTAAGATCCAGAGTATCTTGCAAAGACAACTGTCTATAAATACCTGTATATTTTAAATGATGGTTTTCGTAGTTCACCAAGTTTCAGCTCCATGAAATAGAAGTGTCTTGACGTTCGTATTGAAAATTTCAACTTAATGTTAGCCGACAGTTGTTTTAGATACCAGATATTCTTAAATACAATTGAGGGGTTGTGAAGATAGTTAGTTGTCAATCCTGATATCACGAATTGTTCTGAATCAGATAACCATTGATCACCTGGAAGCACTGGACAGCTGTTTCGTCCTAGTATGGGACTCTTCAGCAGTGCCCATCCACGACTCCGTTGGGGATCAAACCCAAGACCCTCTGGCTCCGCGACGAGCGCCTTACCATTGGACCACCGAACCGGCTCTTAACGGTTGATATTTCTAGTTCAGTCAATTCGTGATTTGTTTGCGCGATCTCATCCATTGTCATCGGTGGGTAACTGCCTCATACCCTACACTATTGAACTCCACCAGTCATGTCTTTACATTAGAACTCCAGGAATTACCTCAAGGAGTTAGTCACTAGTCAGCTGATATTTAGTTACAATTGGAGGTTGTGGAGATAGTTAGTTGTTAATCCTGATATCATGAATTGTTCTGAATCTTTAATTGTTGAAATTTTGCCCTTGTCTTGCCAATTCATGTCTTTACATCTGCATCAGAGTCATCTTGTTTATCACTGTCTATCTAGTGAATGAGTTTACAAAAAGTATTCTTTAGTAATAATGTAATAACAATTAGATTGATCACTGAAAATATGGTTCTAGAAGATGAAATCTTCAAACTGGAAATCTAGAGAACAATATTCCATTACAATCAACATGAGCTTGTAACAAGTGATCTTCAATGAAACTGTCAGTATTGTAATTACTAACTAGTAGTGATCATTTAGTTTTGTGTAATATACTACTACTAATTGATTGATATTAGAAATGATTGATTATTACTTTATTTCATCTTGAAACACCTAATTGATACTTCTTTGTTTCCAATGCTTAACTAATCTAGTTCAATTCATCATATGAAAGTTAAATAGAATTAACTGTTATCTGCTATGTGCATCATTTAATGACTCTTAATAGGATTTATAGGATAATACATGAGAAAGTACAGTATAGTAACTATCAAACATGATATTTAAAGGACTGAACAAAATTTCCCTAGAAAAGAATCAATGAGAGACGAAATTTCAACTTGTAGATTAGTGCATATTCGAACGTGAAATGTATACTGTTGACAAATTTCTTTATTAATTTGGTATTACGAATTGGTCTGAGCTAGACGATCAGGAAAAAATTGGACAGTGGGTTTGTATTAGTATGGGACTTCTCAGCTGTGTGCATCCATGATCACGGTATAGATTGAGCCCAGTACCTTCAGGCTTTATTGCGAACGATACTGATGCTAAGGTTTTGCGAGTTATAGTGACACCTAGATAACCGCTAACGAACGTAAGACCAGCGACACAGTAACAGGAAGCTAAGCTATTCCGCAGCGCCCCAGCCCAGCTAACTACAGTAAGAAGTCCAAGGACAGCAAGAAGCGTTTATTCCACAGGCAGCCTGTCAGACGACATCATCACACACAACTCATGCGTATATATACACAAATAGAGAGCGTCCTTGGAATATCATAAATAGTGTACTAAAATAAACAACGAACCAATAAGATTTAGTGTCTTACCAAGTGGGAAACACGAACTGAAGGTGAGAAGGGGAATTTTTGGCGCGAAAACAGGAAATTCGAATTTACTCAATTAAATCACAAAAATAACAGGTTTCCCAAGTGAGTTTTGGGGATCTAACATCCCCAACAACTGAAGAGTCCCATACTAACACGAATCAGCTGTCCAATACTTCTTGGTTGTCTAACTTAGACCAGTTTATGATATAATGCCAACATTCAACGATCTCAACACCACTCATGAAGTTTACTTTCATTTAGTAAACGAGATGACTTTACCTTGTCTACAGTATGTAGGACTGTTAAATTGAACCGTGGAAATTGACTGTAGTCTACAAATGAATATGTAAAATTAAGAAGGAATAGTTATGTTTGTAGATATCAATTAATTACAACAAAGTCTTTTTGTGGTTCTAAGTTCACTTGTGATAAATAATGTTGCTGATAGTGTACTGGCTTCTAGGCTTTCCAGTTCGGTTAATAAAGTTACTGCCGTGCTGTGTTATTGATATTGTCGTGGTATATGTACAGAATATATTGATGAATTTGGATGGATTGTTTTTTGGAGTTTGTAAAATTGTTGAAATGGATGAACGTTTGTTAAAAAACTGCCGGTATATGAAGGAAGGATGGGTGAGAATTAACGTTGATTGATGTACGGTAAATGGAACAGAAGTAACTGTTATAGTTTCATTCAGAAGCTAAATGATTAAACGAAATGAAAGCCAACAGCAATAGTAAGTAAACTAGTTCTACTCGGAACAACACTTTAAATGGATGACTAGGGATTATAAAATTCCTTTCATTTAGGTTACAACTATCATGTCCCAATAAACAAGAAGCACTTTTAGTGGACTAAGTGATTAACTTTCATACCAATAACTCTGATTGTTTCTGGGGTGGTCTAATCATCAGCATCAACGTAGAACCGAACAAATACGCCCATAGGTTCAAGTCGCCATACTCATTAGCACTAAGAGATTACAGAGGTAACATAATAACAGAATACAAGAGAGGAGAGTAAAGTTAAGGTGTGCATGAAATAATAATAGAATTCAAGATGTAGATGAAGTTAATGAGTAAATACACTTGCGCTACTGTGACCGATTCTTAGCCATATCGCTAATTGTCTCCAGCCATTTATTGTGACTATAACGTGGACCCCAACCAAATAATCTGCATCGACCAACATGGCTTAGATCAACAGTCAAGGACTTCATGGACTGATGCCATGTTTTACTTTTGCTGCCCCTACATTTCTTCTATCCTACTTCAACCCTAGCCAACAACGCGCGACGAGACAGGCGGTAGTTTGGTATGCGCAACATGTGTCCTAACCATCTCAGTCGATGAAGGTTAATGACTTCTTCGACTGAATTCACCATATTTCCCAAAAATCTTTTGTCTAACCTCCGCATTACTTATTCTACTGTTCCATGATATACAAGAGGTGCTACGAAGATTTCTATGGTCGAAACACCTGAAGTCGACGTATCTCATGTGCTTTCATGACCCACGTTTCGCAGCCATATGTTTAGATGGCGCGGTGTACTGCTGCGCGATACACCCGACCTTTAGTTGAGAGACGGATATCTCGCCCGCGTCACAAATGGCGTGAATTCGGTGAGTGCTTATAGGGCTTTCTGAATCCATGCTGAGGTCTCATCAGACACTGACCCACTAGCAGTGGTGAAACCTCCGATATAAGTGAAGTGGCCAACTCATTCAATTACTTTACTCCTAATAATTAATCTAGGTGAAGGAGCAGACTAGTCTTGGAGTAACGCTTTTCATTTAGAAGGGGAGAAGCGCATCCTGAATATGTTTGCATTGTTACTCAAGATACTCAGGAGAAATTGCATATTGTCAGCGTACTTCACCGAACAGGACTATATCGTCTGCATACTTCTAAGTCGATGAAAGGACCTCCGTGGAAGAAGATTGATTCCTGAGTATTTTAAAGAAGTGAGTAAGGCTTCTAAGAGCATATCTATGAAAAAATTAAATGAAAAATGTGATAAGGGGCAACCCTGACGAAGAACATTTGAGGATGAAATCTCTCATGACAGTCCGTCATAGGCTTTGACTCGACCGGTGGTGACTGAGTAGAGACCCTTTATAAGGTTTATGTAGTCTAAGGAAGTACTTGAGTTCATACAATGATTTCAGAGATCGTGAGTTATTTGGCCATTTGTTTGAAATTCATTATCGTAGATTCTTTGAATTAAAAGCAGTGATAGTTAACCGGAACTATGAATTACTTATTAATCAAATGAATTTTTTATATCCCGTATAATATACATGCTGTTTTCCTAGATAGATTATTCAATCATCAATACTATCTTCTCACTGACTAAGAGTGATTTCTGTGTCAAAAAGATGATTGGCTCCTTTATAAACTGAACACGGACATTAAAGTGTTACGTTTATTCGCTTCTTTACTTTTGAAATGACCTTTGGTATCCTGATGCGTAGACAAGATATGAGATGACTAAAGAAAGGTGAATAATGACCTTGCGTTTATGCATATCAATGAGTTATGTATTATAACTATGACCTGACTATGTAAACACTAATTGGTTAACATGGCACCAGAGTGACCAAAGACTTCTCCAATAGGTAGGCAGCTACAAAATAAACACTAGCAATCAAATGATAATGCCAAGTCTTTAATCAAGTAAGAGCAAGAACTTTTATGCATCATCATATTAGATTAATCAGTAACAGAGAATTCAAACTACATTGAAAGATTGAACTAGTAGACTTCAGGATAACAGGATAATGGTGTATTAACAATAGATTACATAGTACAACAGACATGAAAAGCATACAATTTAAACAGAACAATTCTTACTCCAATCCAACTTAAATATAACTTGTGTACTACCATCTATATAGAGGCGAATCCGCTCAGGATGCACATATTGCAACAGAGGCTGACCAGTTTCAGTCCATTACAAATCAACGGGTAAGATACAATCGTATTCTGAATTACATATGTACCGCGTTTGACACGAAGCGGACTGAGTTCGAATCCCAGTGTGAACATCAATATTGGGAATGCAGGTACATACAGCCCATGAGTCCCAAATAGGACGAAACGCGCGTCCTGGATTCACTTGCCAGTCACAATTCAACTTAAATAGAACAATTCTTACATTTACTGAATGTTTAATTAGATGTAGTTTAGCAGTAATTAGTCTTGATATCAAAGTGAGTACACTCCATAGATAGACGACTTTCCCATTTAATTTGTTATCACCTCATAACAATTCTAGCTATAGAGATGAATTATTCCTCATGATACATTCATATAATCACAACGACCTCAATAATTCTTACAAGAATCCATCAACTGAATGTTGGTTAGTAGTGAATACACTTCTGTCAATGTATAATAACATTGTGATTAAGAGTTGTAGAGTTTGTTGAATGTCAATTTAATATCATGAATTTGCATGAATTAGACAACTATTAATCATCATCAGAAAGAATTGAACAACTGTTTTGGCCTAATATGTAACTCTTCAACAGTGAACATCCACAATTCCATCAAAGATTGAACCTACAATCTTTGCCTCTGTAACAAACTGCCTTTTTACCACTTGATTACTGAGTCAGCTCCCAATACTTGATATTTCTTATTCAGTCAATTTGTGTTACATTTGTATGATTTCATTGTTACAGTTTAAAGGAATTCAATAATTTCATTGAGATTATCTATACAGAAGTATGTAGAGAAATGTACTGAATTATATGAAGAATGACTTATTAATATTATTACCATTATTATTACTATTATCACCATTTATTATTATTATTATTATTACGGTTACTTTCATTACCACTATTATCACTATTCATTACTATTATTATTATTATTATTATTATTATTATTATTATTATTATTATTACGGTTACTTTCATTACCACCATTATCACTATTCATTATTAATATTATTATTATTATTATTACTATTATTATTATTATTACGGTTACTTTCATTACCACCATTATCACTATTCATTATTATTATTATTAATTATTATTACTATTATCACCATTTATTATTATTATTACTATTACGGTTACTTTCATTACCACTATTATCACTATTCATTACTATTATTATTATTATTATTATTATTATTATTATTATTATTATTATTACATTTGCCATCACTACTATCACTATTTATTATTATTATTATTATTATTATTATTACTATTATTGTTACTATTACTGTTACATTTGTTATTGCTACTATCACTGTTTATTATTATTACTATTACCAATAATATTAATATTATTATTACTTTTATTACTACTATTATTAGTATTATTTATTATTACTATTATTGTGCAAACATGATTTACAAGTGAATTATGAGCGAACTCAATTGTTTTTTTTTATTAATAAACTGTTTTATTAATTTCTAATCATGTAATTAAGATATTCTACTGAATTTATTTTATAAGTAGGTTAATGGATATTCAATAATCAGTACATTCTAATTACTTAGTCAATAGAATAACTATTGAAGAGAAAATTTATAGTGATAGTTATTTTGTCAATGCTGATATCACAAATTGACAACCATTGATCACCTGGAAGCACTGGGCGGCTGTTTCGTCCTAGTATGGGACTCTATTGGGGATCGAAACCAGGACCCTCTGGCTCTGCGACGAGTGCTTTACCATTGGACCACTGTGCTGGCTCTTAACGGTTGATATTTCTAATTCAGTCAATTTGTGATACGTTTGTGCGACCTTATCCATGTCATCGGTGGGTAACTGCCTCACACCCGACACGACTGAACTCTACCAGTCACGTCTTCACACTAGAACTCCAGGAATTACCTTAAGGAGCGAGTCACTAGTGAGGTGATCTTTAGTTACAATTAAGGAGGTTGTTGTGGAGATAGTTAATTTGTCAATTTATCTGTCTATCGTATTCATGTACAACATTGAATTTGTTGTTTATATGGAAGAGTTCAAGTTCTTATACCACATTAACACGACATGATCGAATTAACATGATTAACAAAACAGTATAATTCAGTAGGAAGAAATATAACTGATGAAAGTATGAAAGAATCATTGAGTTTAGGATTTAGAAGAATATCAAAAGTGAGTACATTAACTCCAATGTGACCGATTCTGTACTTGTCATTCAGTGTCATCAATCACTGATCATGATTGTCATGCAGACCCCAACTAAGTGATCTGTATCTATTATGATAATGTCGACCAATAGTTGAAGACTTCATATATTGGTGTCATGATCTGTCTTCCATGCTATTTCAACAGTAGGTAATATCGCTGGACAAGGTAGGAGGTGGTTGGGTATACACAATAT
Source organism: Schistosoma japonicum (assembly GCA_025215515.1). Lineage (NCBI taxonomy): Eukaryota > Metazoa > Platyhelminthes > Trematoda > Strigeidida > Schistosomatidae > Schistosoma > Schistosoma japonicum. The sequence goes on from CM046065.1 coordinate 21,766,688, forward strand.
TTGTCCCAACCATCTCCGTTGATGACGATTTATCACCTCTTTGATTGATTAACCATGTTTTTCTAGTACTCTATGTTTAATATCAATATTATTTATTCTCTCATTTCATGATAAACGAGCGATACTACGAGAATTTCTATGATCAAAGACCTTGAGCCTATGTATATTCTTTATTTTCATGGTCTATTTCTTACACCCATAAGTTAGAACAGAGAGGACTTTTGTGCAGTACACTCGATCACTCCTTGAAAGACGGATATTTCACCTAGGCTACAAGTGACTCAGGTTGGTAAAAATTAAAAGAGCATTCTGAGTTCGAGATGAGATTTGATCAAACTTTGACCCACTATGGGTGATAAGGTTTACTTGATAAATAAAGTGGTAAACGTACTATGATAATTCACTACCCATGACTAATCTAAACGATGATGGAGACCAGTTCTGTAGTAAAACTTTTCATTTGGATGGAAAGAAACACATTTTAAATATGCTTATAATGTTACTCAAGATATTAAGCGTCTTCATCAAAGAAGACTATATCGTCTGCTTATTCTAAGTTCACAGCTAGATTTCGTGAAAGGAGAATAATTCCATAAAATTTAGTCGAAGAAAACGTGGTTTTGAAGAGGACATTTATGACTAAGTTAAATAAAAGTGGGGGATCACGTGAAACCCCAACAAACGCATGGGGTTGATAATTCTCGTGAAAGTTCCCTATAAGCTTTAAGAACACCAGCAGTTTTTGTTTAGGGAACGTTTATAAAGTTTATGTGCTTTTCAGCTACGCTTTCCAATGATAATCACTTACAGTGCTTGTCAAGTTACAGAGTCAAACGTGTCTTTCAAGTCAAGCAATACAACTACAGTAGGACGACTGTAACTATGCCTGTGCTCTAGGATCTAGTGAAAAGTTAGCATCTAAGTCAGTGTACTATCGTCCAGGTCTGAAACCATTCTGGTTCCCTTGCTCTAGATAAATGTTAGTTGATTATAGAGACTGTTATCTTAGACATTATTTCGGTCATAGTGATCTCTCTGTGGTTATCACAAAAGGATTTCTATAGCTTATTGAAAAAGGGAAATGATTAGCATTTATGACAAGTCAAATGAGATTACGTCCAGATTCTAGACTTTAGTTAATATATCAGTCAATCTGTCTAAAAAAACTTCACCGTTGTCGTTAAAGATATCTGAGGTCAGCCTCACAACACATGCTAACAGGAATCCATTCAAAAAGTGTCTGCTCTGCTAGCGAATTTAAAGCTATACCTGCACCATCAAAGCCACAGCTTGGTTCTGAGTCCCAAGGTAAACAGAGTACATCTTGCTGGTTCTCTAGGACTGATTAGGTGACATCAACTGAGTGACTACTCTAGGGTCCAGTCTGCGTATTTCTAAAACACATAATACATCAGTGGCGAGAGATTCAAGGGTTTTAGCTAGCGAAGCAAGTTGATCAGTTTGACAGAAGATTTGCACAGGAAAAGCCCCAACATGGAATTTAAAGTGTAGTTTCAGGAAACCTGTAATGGAGCTTCGTGGGTTCGAGTCACTAGTAGAACGTATGGTAGAAGAGAGAAAAGGATTAGGCAATAGTGTAGAAGTAGAGGTGCTATTAAAAGAAGTAGGGATCTTATTGTAAACTGGGTGGTTTCGAGTGCTGTTATGGGTATGAAGGCTATTATCACTTCCTGCTAGTTCACACAAGGGAAGGGTTATTCTTATTGAGATACCAGTAAAGAAAATTGGACTAACGTTGCTTCTAGAAACCCGGGAGCGTTTAGTGAATAAATGATATTCTTGTAGGCAAGATGAGTATTTTGACAGCTTTGTCCGAGGTAATCTTCAAGACAATAAACTTACATGGAAGGTCGATAGAAGTAGTCAAAACTGAAGATAAAAGCTCTGCAATAAAACCATCTAACTCAAAGAATTCAGTGTAACTGAAAAATATATCAGTGTATATTACAGTGATACTAGTCATACCATCACTTCAATCAATCAGTCAATGCCTGTTACCCCATGAAGAGCATAGACCGCCGACCAGGATTCCCCAACCAACTCTGTCCTGAGATTTCCTTTCTAGCCCGTCCCAAGAGCTCTTCATTCTCTTCATGTCTCTCTCCGATTCCCGACGCAGTATATTCTTGGGTCACTCCATTTTCCTTTGACCTTCAGGGTTCCATATTAATGCTTGTCTTATGATACAATTTGGTGATTTCCTTAATGTGTGTCCTATTCACCTACAACGTCTTTTATTAATTTCTTCCTCGGCTGGATTTTGGTTGATTTACTCTATACCATAAGAGGTTGTTGTTGATAATATCTGGCCAATGGATACGAAGTATCCTACACAAGTAATAGTTTATAAATACTTGTATCTTCCGAAGGATGCTTTTCGTAGTTCTCCGTACAAGTTTCAGCTCCATACAACAGAACTGACTGTCTTCACATTTGTATGGAAAATTTTAACTTTAATGTTGGCTGACAGCTGGTTTGAGTTTGAGATGTTTTTCAGTTGTAAAAAGACTGCTCTTGCCTTACCGATCCACGCTTTCATATCTGCATTAGACCCTCCTTGTTTATCGAAGATGTTGCCCAAGTATGTAAAGAATTCTACATCTTCCAGAATTTCTTCGTCAAGTGAAACTGGGTTAATGTTGGTTGTTTTGTATCAGAGGATCTTCGGATTACTTCTCGGCTATCTGATCTAATTTGTCTTTGTATATTTGCATGATATTCACTGAATATCAGATCACAATAGAAAGAGCATGAGATGTAGAAAAGAAATTTGGAAATTTATGATAGTGGGGGGAAGGGGGCAGGTTTACTTTATGAAATATTTCAGTAGGTACATTCAAATTCATTCAATGTATTATGTCAGTAAAATACTGAAGAATTCTAGTATTTCGTTACTCCTACTGTCTTCTGATTAATAAACTAAAATGATGAAACTCTAAGTTGATATAATGAATTTAGTGAATTATGTAACATGTACAATTAGCTTCATTAAAGACAGCTAATACATACTTATGAAGACGTTATAAAGGCAAGGAACTACTATTACTGATACATATGATCAATTAATGATTATATCCTTTTGTACACGACGTTATGTTAATAAACTGCCAAGACGATTCCTTCACGTCTACCAGATACTTACTCAATCTCAGGCCGGAATATGAAGAACACAATACGATGAATCAATCAAACAAATCGTGTTATATTTCAGACATTCCTTTATGTATACACAAACCAACCAATACAACTAACCAATAAGGGAATTTACATCAATATAAAACAAGGGAGATAATTGAAGTGAATAGATGTAATGTGTATACATCTAATTAACTATAGTTCATTAATAAGAGATGATATACTAACAGTTAATGTGGCAAATGGAAGGAAAATTCAAGGGGAACTTAATAATGATAGAAGTGTTCACTTTGTATACTACTAAAATATATGAAATAGACTACTAAAAAATAGTTCTAAATGATAATCAATCTCCTTTAGGTGCTCGACATATCACTGTAGTTGTTTGGATAGATAGTACAAGTCAGATGAATAATGAAGCCCTCCATCCTATTAAATATAGTGAAATGGGGGGGGGAGTGGGGCTAGCATAATGTGAAATGCCTCAGCTATATGACTTTCTTTATAGTTTGAAAGATCTTTCTAGATAATTTGAATGTTATTGATATCGATGTTATGGTCATAGTACATAACGTGTATGGACTGATTTGATTTGCAACTCTCCAGTTTATGCAAGATTTTAATTTGATATCATGAATGGATCTAAACTGAACAACCAATGATTACCTGGAAGCACTGGATAGCTGTTTTGTGCTAATATATAACTCTTCAGCAGTGCGCGTCGACCACTCCATCATGGATTGGACCCAGGACCCTTTAGCTCCGTGATGAACGCTTCGCCATTAGACCACTGAATCGGCTCTCAATGGTTGATATTTTTAATTAAGTTCGCGTGTGAACTAAATTAAAAATGCCAACTGTTGAGAGCCGACTCAGCAGTTTAGTGGTAAGGCGTTTGCCGCAGAGCCATAAGATCCTGGGTCAGATTACTGATGGGGTTGTAGATGAACCCTACTGAAGAGTCACATATTAATACAAAACAGCTGTCCAATGGTTGTCTAATTTACCCAAATTCATGATATTAAATTGACATTCAACAGTCTCCACAACCCTCAATTACAATCTACAGGATTAAAGGTGGTTGTTCTTCATACCGAATGAATGTACTGAGCTTGAATAAATATAACAAATGATTACCATTAATCGGCTATCAATAGATAGTTAGGTTCCACTTAGATTTCCATTCATAAAATCGTCTAGAAATAGTAACTCATTGTGTTTGGTTTCACTTACGCGAATGAATTTCATCTGAGATGAAATGGCGTTGATCAATTTTGATTAGGATCTCAAAAACGTCGCTCTTATGATAACAAAAGTGTTGTCGATATACCTAAGCCACATTCTTGGCTTGAAAGTGTTTTGTACAATTAAAGACATAGACGGGAACTGATTGTTATTTTGTTAGTTTGTTTGTATAACATCACTTTTGATAGGGAATAGAGTTGATTTCAAGTATACTTTCAAGGATTTCATGATTAAACTGATGTTTACAGTATATCAGTTAGATAATGTATAATCAATTTCTAGTGAACTATTAATAAAGTCTAGACATTCATCGAATTGAAATACTGATACATCAAGATACATCATTATAGCTTACTGTCGTTTCATCATCATCGTCATCATCAGTAACTACTACTTTCAAAGTGTTACACTTTTTACATAGATAACATAGAATGACATCTTCCAAGCAACAGAAAATTTTGTTTATAATATACTCATTCACTTCATATTTAACAGAAATCCTAATGACGATAGTGTATCTGTCATTGATTCTTTCTGTCAATCAATTAAATCATTGCCTGTTACCTCATGTGGAGCATAGGCCACCTACCAGCATTCTCTAACCAACTCTGTCGTCGGCTTTCCTCTCCAGTTCATTTCATGTGCTCTGCATTTTCTTCATGTCTGTCTCCAGTTTCCCGTGAAACTTTTTCTTTGATCTTCCTCTTTTCGTATGACCTTGAAGATCCCATGTTAATACCTGTTTTGTGATAGAATTTAGTGATTTCCTCAATGAATGTCCTATCCACCTCTTATGTATTTTTTATATTTATTCCTCGGCTAGAAATCAATCAATTTAATCTCTGCCACAAAGAGTTGTTGTTAATGTTATTTGACCAACGGATTCGATGTATCTTACGCAGATAATTGTTTATTATAACTTGTATCTTATGAAGGATGCTTTTCGTAGTTCTCCGTACAAGTTTCAGCTCCATACAACAGAACTGTTTTAACGTTTGTATAATGACTTCTAACAGATAATTCAAGTTCTAAATCTTTTTCAGTTATAGAAATTCTGTACTTACCTTGTCAATTCATACCTTCATATGTGTATCCTCCTTAGTTAGTTTATTCTCTGCTACAAACCTTGTTTTAATCTTAGGACAGAGTTGAATAGGAGCATACTGATGAGCGGCCTATGCCTCCTCCGAGAGAGGGTAACCGGCGTAAGTAAGTAAGTAAGTACAAACCTTGTTGAAAAAGCCATTTTAACTTCTCTTAATATAACCTCATTATTCATCATTCCCTTAATCTTATCACTCAACACTTCACTTTAAATTGAGAAATATCTTTTACTAACTTCTCTATAACATGATACTCATGTTTATTATATTCATTAAGAGTTATTCTCTAGTTACTTATTACTTATCTTATTAGTAGTATTTAAATAATATTAATCATTTATTCTATTACATAACAATATGATTAATTAACTTGAATCTAATTACCTTTTTTTTACTAATAGAACATTAACATTAGAATTCTGTCCATCAATACGGTTGTAGAAGTCATTACAGCATACCATATACATTTTGGTTTGATTCCATTTCATTTGTTTAAAACATTAAACAATCAGTTACTACTACTAATACTACTACTACTATTATTAACCAATCAGTAGTAGAGAACTAAAAGAGATTAATGTCAATTTCATTGTTTTAACAATCATTACTATGGATTAGTTGGTGTATTGAATGTTAGTTACATTTTAATTGAAATCAAATCTATTTAATTATTTTATCATAATCAAATTGTATATACTACTGAATAGTAGATTGTATTGAGTTATATGTAAGTAACGTGTATTTGTTTTCTTTCAAGAGTATCTTATTGTTGTTTCAACGGTTTATCTCTTTTTGTTGCTGATAGTTATACTGCATATAAATGATTCATCAGGATCCTTGGTACCTGTGTGGTTATGCTACAAGTAGACACTGTATTCGATTACTAGTGTTCAGGTTGTAAAGAGCCTAGGTACTGTAGTGTTAATCAGTCGACCTCCTAAAAAACTAGTTTGATTAAAAACACCTTCATATTACAGAATACACAGATAATTGATTATATATAGTGTACTTATATATAGTGTTATTGTTATGCTGTAACGATTGACCGATCTCAACGTGAAGGGTCTTTATCTTATCCTAATACAATCGACCTGATATCAACTAATCCGAAGGGAGTACCATAGGAACACAAGACGTTGATTCAATAGATTCAAAGAATTTTTTTCATTATATTTTAAATACTCTCTATATATAAGCATAACCACACTACCTAATAGACTAATTCGAATAATAGTATCCGATAAACAACGATGTGATGTAGAGCAGGAAGATGAAGTAAGTGAACTACAAAAAATCGATTGTAACTCATGCATGGAAAAGGTTATAACAACAGTTAATGGTTTGAATTAAAGCTGGTCACTATGGTTATACAGAGATAATAATACTGGAATAGTAAATAGTTATCCATTCTCATGTACATAAACAGAACCTTTGTAAAATAGCTTTGAAAGTTTATACCTCATAGATTAAATGTCTTGCATAACAGTTACCAACGTTTGTGAACGGTGAGTGACATGAGCCTTTCAATCATTCATACTGGTGCAAATGCATTCACTCTCTCTGTGTCCATCTAGATCTCGAGTTCCGTTATTCTTCTATGCACTCCTTCTATTCATACCTGTAGAAGTATGTTATGTCATTATTCATGTTAATTGGATCCCGTTGTATAAATTAATGTAGTATGGTAACTTAAACCTACGAGAATAAAGTCAAGTGCTACATTGTAAATAACTGAGTAATCTAATAGTAATGTAAACATTACCATTAGAATATAGATTTACTCAACTGATGAATACCAAATAGGATGAAACATTCATAAAATAATCACTTACATAAGTTTACCTTTGTAAATAAGAATACATGAAAAGTACTAAAGATGTTGTTTATTCTGAATCATATCAGACATTTCGTCTTATTAAAGGACTCATCATTAATAATCTGCATCCAAGATCTTCACACACAGCCCGCCACCACTTATATTACTTAAATTTATCAATTATTCAACTTACATTTGTCGCAGTACGTTTCTATGTAGTAGTCTACTGACCATGAATATCAGAATGTGATATGATTTCTTTATAGTTTATTATTGAAATTCTATAACAGTTTATTAATTCATTGATATTTAGATGATTGATTTCGTTATAGATTGTTGTTGGAATGGTACCATTGAAAACTAGACAGAACTGGATAACTATTTTGTTCTAATATGGAACTCGTCAGATGTTCACACCATCATTTATGCCACAGGGATTCCAGGTACGTGAACAGAAAACCATTTACACCACTGGGTCAGCTGACATCCAATGATAGAATTCCCACTTCCATTAATTTGTGATATAGCTAGACGATCATCTATTGTCATCAGTAATAACTGTCTCATTCCAGGCTAGTGTGAAATTCACCAGTCATGATTACTTACCAGCTCTTTAATTCAATTCACTGATACTTTGATACAGTATAGGAATAAGTAAACGTGATGCTTGAATTCCGTACACTAAGTTTACAAAATGATGCGATCATCTTTTTGATTCACTGTTTTGTAAGGGATATAAATGAACTATTGTTTTATAGTGATGTTGTTGATGTCAAGCCGAAGAAACAAAAGTAACAATCAGTTACTTCCATTCAGCTGAGATGGTTTGTGGAGATTGGTATAAGTCTAGTTGATTAAATTCATCAAAGACTGATGTTGGCAGGGCACCACTGAAAACTGAAAAGCACTAAACATCTCTCTGGTTCTCGAATAGAACTCGTCAAATCATCTCAAATCAATTACAATAATCAGCTTACTAGTGGCTAACTTCACGATGTTCCTGAAAGTCTAGTGAAAAATCGTGATCAGTGGTGATCAAACTTGTCGGGTTTAAGACAGTTATCACTAATAACAATGAATGATCGTCTCACTATAGCACAAATTGATGGAAGTAGGAATTCTACTATTAGATCCCAGTTAACCCAGTGGTGTGGAAAATGCGGTGTTCGCGTACCCGGAACCCCTGTGGCAGAAATGATGGTGTAAACTTCTAGCTAGAAGTTGAATTTAAAAGTCCTGTCACAGATAATCAAATGAAAGAATATTTCCTTCACATACACTATTAACTGTCTAACAAACTCTTCTTTCGTTCGAAACCCGACACTCACGAGCATCTCTTTACAAAACATAGAATAAGCCTGATTGTTTGAGATTGACATAAAAACAAACTTGTCTATGATAATAAAAGTTGTAAATTGACAAGTAGATCTCAAAATTATCCATTTTATTGGGGTGGATTTAGATTCTTGATTGGATACTTGTAAATACACTTTTGATTAATCATAGTAAGAAAGAGAAGGAGTCGAGACATAAAAGTTGCAGGAGGGAGGGGGTAATCGAAAACATTGCACACCTTTGAAAATTTTATTTCTGCAGACTGTATGATACTCAGACTTTATGGTGATCCCTTAGAAGGGGCCGACTCAGTGGTCGAATCGTAAAGCTTTTATCGCGGAGTCAAAGGGTCCTGAGTTCGATCCCCGATGGGGTTGTCAATGCCTACTGCTAAAGAATCCCATACCAGGACAAAACAACTGTCCAGTGCTTCTTGGTGATCAGTGACTGGTTAATTCACATCAATTTGTGATATCGAAATTGACAATCAACTATCTCCACGACACCCAAATATAATCCATTAGTACACAATCAAAGTTATGTACAATTAAAAGTTTTTCTTAACCCCCCCCCTACCTTTGATTTTCCCACTATACCCCTTTGCCTCGATTTGTCCAATGAGAAATGATCAGTATGTAGATTCAGTTCACTCATTTTACGGTAGAGGGGTAGAGGAACCACTCATTCTTGAAGAAATATTATCACTTTTCCTAATGATGAACAATAATTAATAATCATGAAATCCGATTCATATGTAGTTCCCTCTATTAAGTGATTACTCCAATGTATGTTGATGCTGGTTGTGTAGTCATCGTAGTTACTAACTTCTGGTAACAAATAGCTGGCACTATGTTTATAGTAGTGATTGAAGAGTTTAGAAAATCCCCTTTAATGCGAATTAGAAACAATGCATATTAGCAATGCATTATTGTTTCGTCAGTTAGCGCAACCTCATCAGGTGTTTTGCTATAATGTAATTTACATGTGAATATGAAAATTATTAAACCAATGAAGGCAATTTGTGTGTGTTAATAATTACAATGAAACAGATGAATTACATAACTAATAATAATCGGTGTATGGTGTAAATTGGAAGAAGGGCGACATATGTACTAGTTGTAATGTTAAGCAGACGAGTAACAACAACAGCATAGATACATATTTCAACCTATGAGGGATTTGTCAATGCTGATATCACTATTTGATCTGAACCAGACAACCATTTATCACCTGGAAGAACTGGACAGTTGTTTCGTTCTAGTATAGGACTCTTCAGCATTGCTCATCCACGGCCCTGTTGGGGATCGAACCCAGGACCCTCTGTTTCCGTGACGAGCGATTTACCATTGGACCACTGGGCCGGCTCTTAACGGTTGATATTTCTAATTCAGTCAATTTGTGATACGTTTGCGCGACCTCATCCATGTCATCGGTGAGTAACTGCCGGACACCCGACACGATTAAACTCCACCAGTCACATCTCCACACTAGAACTCCAGGAATTACCTTAAGGAGCTAGTCACTAGTGAGCTGATATTTAGTTACAATTAAGGGGATTGTTGTGGAGATAGTTAATTTGTCAATGCTGATATCACGAACATGAGCAATTATAAGTTGAATATAAGTCAAAACGGTATGAAATTAGGCTTACTAAGCCAGTAATAATGTTGATAGTAATCATTTAAAACTAGATGTGAAAATAATGTGGACAATTAAATGGGGAAGAAGTATGGAAAGAGTGTAGTGGGCACAAACAAACATTGAAGGGTGTAAAGAATCGTATTTATTGTTTATTAAGTCTTATAAGGTTACTGTAAGAGAATGGGGTGTTACAAAAAAATTATTTAGGACACAGAGATATGGGTTGCTAACTCGAATCCCTATAATTACGGTGATGTGTACATGGTGAACCCGAATCATATCCGGAAACTTTGATGGTATGCAGTATAACTCTATGAACACTTTAGTTGTGTCCACTATCCATGAAATGTGATAAATTAGAACTATGTATAGATTTCACCAGCTCCTTTCCGAATCAGGATTGTAGATACTCGTTAATCTGTTGATTTAGTTGTCTGGTCTAAGTGTCGAAACCAAATGTCTAATCCACCAGTTTGATTTTAATCATTGACTCATAAGCTGCATTCACTGGTTGATGAGTAAACAATATATCGTATCACAAAATATATGTGATTCATACCTCTCCAAAAGGAAAACTTTATTTCAACTGTAAGTAACATTACGTCATATTAACCAATACACAGTGAAATACACATTCCATTAGTAATGACGATATGCCTGTATGTTTCCTAGCACTCAACTAACACGCGTCATAGCATCAACCAATACTGTTAGTTGATATAGTCATAGAGAGAACAACCAACAGTTCATGATGTTCAACACGAAATATGATTCCGATTCATGAAGAATGAAAATAGTTTTTCAATTTCACAAAATGTTGTAACATCTCTTAGGAGTTTTCGATTGGTGTTTATTGTATAATCGTAATGTGTCATCGTCACATCTCATAGTTATCGAACCTGATGATGATGAAGATATGCCAGTACTGTATATGACCAAGTAGTTTGTTCTTTACTGTTATCTGAAGATGATGTCGCACAGATAAAGAACCATAAGTGAAATAACACAGTAGAAACTGCATTGTTGTACACCATCAGAATAAAACTTATTTAATACTTGATTTCTAATTTCATAAGTTAAACATTCAAGGTAATATGAACATTCTTTTATACAAACTCTTTTTAAGTTGTTCACTTAGAAATCGAACTTAATTCTTAACCCTAACGAATACAATAGTATAAGGTAGAGATAACTCATGACGCAATGCCTATTGTGTGTAACGGTCACTGCAGTTGAAATGACCAACGTCAATCAGTTCGTGAAACAAACGAACCTAATCTGAATGCAGATCTAAACAGATGTATGGTTGACGATTGTATGATGAGATTTAAGAATAGTCATTTTCAACTGATTTAATCTCAATGATGAGTTTTTGATAGCTAGGAAAATCTCTACCTATCAACTAAATTCATTCAGGATGTCAATTACCATGGTAATGTCAGGTGAACCACGAATTTTTTTACGTACATAGACCCGAGTTTATACAACGAATAGTGATTGCTTTTGCACAACATAGAAGTCTGACGTTATTCTACCCTACATAATACTCGTAAGGCAACACCAGGATCCACTGGATGACATGAGTATATGATATGTCTTCCTTTGACACTACTAGGTAATCAGGAACCATTTAATACTAAATATTCTGAGATCCTTCAAGATAATACTCTCTCCGTGCTTTCAACGTACATCCTGCTGCTTGTACATGTAAGATAATAAATGCAACTGGAGGTGGTTTATTATCTAAATTTGATTCTCTAAATAAATTTTTTAGTAGAGTAAGTAATATTTGATTGAAAACGTCACAGACGAATGTTGAAAGAGTAACATTGAAAATAAGGGAGCACTTGACAGCCATTCCGTTTCAGTGTGGAACTCCCCAGCAGTGCGCATCCCAGATTCCGCCCCAGGGGCTTCATGTTGGCGAACGTTTAACCCTTTACACCTCTGGACAAGCTGACACTCAATGATAGAATCCCCACTTCCATCAATTTGTGTAATAATAAAATTTGCAGTAGAATAGGTCAGTGCTATGCTAGCCCGTAGTCGGCGACTATTCTTTATGCTAAGAACAACCCCTATGAAAGAAATAGATTAATGAACACTTTTTTCTTGGGGAAGGTCATTTACTATGGAAGTACATTGTTTAATTTAAGTTGCTTTTGTAGGCATTTTACTGGATAACCATTATCAACTAAAGTTTCTATGAATGACTTCCAATTCATTATTCAATTAATCTATAGGATATAATATAGTTTCTCTCAGAAACACTGTTTTAAGCCAACATTTTTTATATGAGATTAGACAGTAACTGCTGAAGTCATTGTATTGACCTGTTTAAGAAGTTCTATGATGAATGGAACGTGAAGCTAAATTATCTTTACTGTTTGTTATCTTTAAGTTCAAGAAACTTATATTACTTCATAAATCCAACACGCTTATGAATTGTAGGTTTAGAGGAACTGAAGTGGAATAGTAAACTCATTGTGAAACATAATCTTTGTTATCACACATGATAAATATGTCATCGATACATCTTAAATATACTGACGTTCATGTTATCACCTCTTTTAGTGAACTATTCATGGTTACCTCTTTGGTTCGTTTAAAGTATCTTTTTGTATTAAATTAAAACTAACCCTTCAATAAACCTTAGTATATCCCACCCAGCCCGTCTAAACCCAAAACAACTCTTGTACAACATCACAAAATCTAATTTGATAACAAATTTGTGGCTTAATTCAATTAGCTGTTTAGCGATAGAAGATGATCATGGTTAATTGTCCTGTGTATCTATTCTGTCCTTCAAGATCATTTATTGAAGAACCTGTTGCGATATGAATTACATCACCTTGACATGCAAACAACGATTTGTCTTCCTCATGTATATGTGTCCATACATACACGTAAATTAATAAACACAGTAAATTGTGACACAATCATTAAAATAATGTTTGGGATTATTAATTATTATGCTTTTCATGTATTTGGACCAAGTTGCCAATTCTAATATTTAAAACATATTCGACCCAATTACAGTCGTATAGCAAATTATTGTGTGACGTTGATAACTACTAATCAGCGCCCCCCTACGCGTTTGCCTAGCAACTACCAGTTCCCTAGCCGGAAATGTAGAACACAAAATGAATGAACCAATCAGGCAGAAATCAGAGTCAAAGTCGTACTGTATTTTAAACACTTCTTTATATACACATACATAGAACCAATGAGGATATTTATATTAATACAAAACGAAATAGATTGTTGCAGTGAATAGAGGATAACTTGTACATAACTAAATAACTGTAGTTAATAATAAGTGACAACGGGAGGATAAGGTAACAGAAACGTAATAATAATAGAAATGAAATGTTTATACTACTCACAGTTAAAATAAATGAAATAGTCTTGTAAAATACAGTGCTAAGAGTTCGTTACTTAATTTTAGTCTCCCGATATAACAGTAATTGTCAAAGCCATGAACTTTATAACTAAACTGACATTCAATTTTGATACCATGAAGTGATCTGAATCACATAACCATTGATCATCTAGAAGCACTAAGACAACTGTTTCGTCCTTGTACAGGACCTCTCAGCGGCGTACACTCACAATCTCATTGGGGGTCGAACGCAGGGTCTTTCGGCTTCTCCGCTAACGCTTTAGCATTAGATCACTGAATCGGCTACTCATTATTGACATTTTTAATTCAGTCAATTCGTGATACGTTTGCGCAGCCTCATCCTTGCCATAGGTGGGTAACTGCAGAACATCTGACACGGTTGAACTCCACCGGTCATGTCATAACACTAGAACACCAGAAATTGACTCAAGTAGTAAGTCACTAGTGAGCTGAAATTGATTGTAATTAGATAATGTGGAGACAGATGACTGTCACTTTTGACATGACGAATTAGACATGAATTAGACAACCATACATTATCTGGATGCACTGGAACCAGAGGGTCCTGGGTATGGTCCCCGATGAAGTCGTTGACGCACACTGCTGAAGAGTCCCATACTAGGACGAAACAGCTGTTTTAGTGCTTCTTGGTAATCAATGGTTGTCTAATTCAGATCAGTTCGTGATATCATAATTGACAGTCAACTATTTCTACAACACCCAATTATAAACTGATATCAGGCGAATAATATGTCATTCTGATAATTGGCTTAAAGCTTCGTTTTGACACAAGGCTATTTGAATCACCACTAAATCATAAAGTGATATAGATGAACTTCTTAAGCGGTATAGTAGGTTTATAGTAGGTTTCAATATACTAATACTATTTTCTTTCCGACGATTTATAAACGTTTATGAGTAACCACTGGATATGATTGTTTCGATTAAGAGATTTTCGTCTGATTCAATAGTGTCATTTGTACAAATATGCTTGATTCTATTGAATAAGTTCTTCTACTAAACCACTTTCATGCTGTATCGGACAATGACTATGAAACCTGCTTAGTAGTAGTATATATAGGCTTTTTGTAGAAAGAATGTTTGATTGAATCTTCTTCTCACAGGTTGATTACTATGTGTAGGAAAAGAATTTGATTGTTTATCTCCTCTACATTTGCATCCTGGAATTTACCATAAGTGACTAATATATCATTAACATACCTCCTCTGAAGGTACATAGTATCTAAGAAATCTCCAACGAGATTTTCTACGTATGTTGAATACACATCATCTAGTAATGATCCTAAAGAATCACTCATAACAACTTCATCAATGTGGTGCAAGTATTCACCCTTAAATATGAATTGGACTACATAGTAATAATAAATCATTTAAGAATTAGTAAAGGAATAGGCAATGGAAGATGACTTATTGAGATATAACCACATAAGATATCAGATTGTTTTAAATGCAGTCTTCAAATGGCTCTGATAAACTTCGTCTTCGTATTAGATTGATTTGAGTGATAAACTGTTAGGTCATTTTTTCAAGGAATATAAAGTAAAGACTTATTACAATACACCTACTTCCCTTCTTCTCAACTTTATGAAAATCTCCACTAAAATGTAAAGCTTCATCTTCAGTGATTTCAACCAATTATCATCTATATATTTCGTAATTCTGCCTTTAAAACGAGTTTTACTCAAGGTTTTTATGAACCGGGAGAGGACATAATCGAATGAGCTTATTTTCAAATACTTTTTCATATGTCAATTGGGTTCCTTCTTGATCTTCCATAGCCTTCTAAAATTAAGTATATCGATTTAGAATAGGCTTGTATCATCCCGTTGATTTGTAATGAACTGAAACTGGTCAGCCTCTGTTGCCATATGTGCATCCTGAGCGGATTGCCTCTATATAGCGGTAGTTCACAAGTTATATTTAAGTTGGATTGTGACTGGCAAGTGGAATCCAGGACGCGCGTTTCGTCCTATTTGGGACTCGTCGGCTAGATGTACCTGCATCCCAATGTTGATGTTCACACTGTGATTCGAACTCGATCCGCTTCGTGTCACACGCCGGGAAGATACAAGCCTATTCTGAATTACGTATATACCCGTTGCACAAGTGTGAGTGTTTGGACACAGTAGTCTAGTGGTGAATATGATGGCGTTTGGTACGAAGCGAAATGAGTTCAAATCCCAGTGTGAACATCAATATTGGGATGCAGGTACATCCAGCCGATGAGTCCCAAATAGGACGAAACGCGAGTCCTAGATTCCACTTGCTAGTCACAATCCAACTTAACTATAAGTTTATCAATGCTTTAAAACATTAGTGAAGTGTTAGGCAAAACGTTGTAACATGAAAAAAAATAAGGTGAATGGTTATAAAGCTCTGCATTTTTCATGCATTTTTTCTTGTGTTTACCATACGATACTTCGGTATCAACCTTTGAACTAACTGGATAAGTTTTATTTATTTTTGATTGTGACTAGTAAGCGAAATCCAGGAAGCGCGTTCCTACTTATTTAGAACTTGTCGACTTGATGTACCTGCATCCCAATGTTGATGTTTACACTAAGATTTGAACTCAGTTTGTTTCGTGTCAAACTCCATCGCGTTCACCACTAGACCACTACTGTGTCTAAACAGTCACACTTGTGCAACAGGTATATATGTAATTAGGATAAGCTTGTATTTTCTCGTAGATTTGTAATGGACTGAAACTGGTCAGCCTCCGCTTGTCAGTCACAATCCAACTTAAATATTACTTGTGTACTATCGCAGTATTAAGGCAATCCGCTTAAAATGCACATATAGCAGCAGAGGCTGACCAGTTTTTAGTCGATTACAAATCAACTGGAAGATACAGGCTAATTCTGATTTGTTAGTTTTAGTTTCACTGTGATTTGGTCTTGGTGTTAGAAATCTCTTAATTGATTCAACTTCATGTGAATATATCGATAGATGAAGCTGTAATTACGTACTGGTGGTGAAGAGTTTTACTCGTCAGCTATACTGACTTTATAATCTTTGTTTTTACCCTGAAACTAGAATTGAAAGCTTAATTTGAATTAAAACTTCAAACCTTCAGCCTAAATACCAATCTAGGCTCATCACTTGTATCAGTTTATTTTAGATTAAGTTTAGATTTATAAGTTAATGAAATGACAAATAAGGGCTTGCATGAGTCCCTTTCAGTATGCTTCATCAAGTACTTGTTCTTTTTTCAGATTAAGTTAATTAAAGGTGCGAAGACCACTTCTTTCGGTGGAAGTTCTAGATGTTGATTACTTGGTGGGAGAATCTGCATTCTACGGAATTTTATCTGCTATTTGCATTTTAAACTCATCTACTATATCCATTGAAATACTTTGATCTAGTTGAAAAATAACATGAAAACAGATAAAGACCAAAGTCACTACTTAGTATTATGTACATTTTATTTAAATGACCTCTTAATCTTTCGAAAGCGAAAGTGTAGAATTCTTTCTTCTTAAATCATGTATAGAAAGGTAGACTAAGAAATTCTAACATTGAGTGGGCAACAGTTTCTCGTACTCTTTCTAAGAAGTCGGAATCGCCCTTTGAATAGGAGTATGCTGTCTTTACACAATAAACCATAATTAACATAAGTAGATGTAACTTAGTAAAGGTTCTTTACCAAAGACATTGGACACAATGTGACGACAGTCGTCATTGATCTTAAGGTCATAACTTACAAGTTAAATACACATAAGTTACACATTCAAATGACTGTTCAGATTCAGTTCAACAGTGAATAACGTGATTACATTCAAATGAAAAGAACTGAGTTCATATTTTGTTATGAACATCGTAACTGCAATATGAGCATATCCAGGCGTCGATCCCTAACACTGTCAATCGCGACATATAAATCATTAGAAGGGTTTGGAAAAATCATTATTGGCCTGAAGTTTTTCCAAATATTTGTTTGCCTTAATCATTAGTTAAATCGTTCATTTATTTGATTAAATATGTCACAGATACCAACCCATTGGTGCAAAGGGTTAAGCATTTGTCGTCAACCTGAAGTCCCTGATGTTGAATCGTGGGATACGCAATGCTAAGGAATTCTACACTACAACGAAATAGTTGTCCAGTGCTCCCTTGTTTTCAATGGTATCCTACCAATATCAATCTGTAACATATTCAATCAACTAATATACTAATTCATTTACAAAAATAACCATACCAATTGAATTATTTATTTATTGTCGTTTCAGGAAAAAAAATCATATATAAAAGAAATTAATTGAATAAACTACTTATAATACTACTGAAATGAGAATACAAATTATGGGAAACAATATAATACAATTTAAAGCTACATTAATGCTACTTATCAGTTTACAGATGCTTATATACACTGTGAAATCAGATTATAAAAAAGGTGAAGGTAGTGTTGTTTTTTTATATTTCGAAATCTATATAAACTACTGATTTACTGAAATGTAGACTGCAAGTAATAGATGCTTATGTTCGGATAATTGTCGATGATGAGAAATTCACATAGTAGAAGATAACAAATCATTTTAGTTACTAAGATATTCTCATGAGTATACTACATATAACTACGTATAACCATCTTTCCATTCAATATTATACAACAGTGATATCAAGTCAACGGTACAACTCATTCGACAGAATTCGATCAGTACTACAAAAGAACTGATGAATATTAACTTATTCATTACACTGTGACCAATTAACGTATACATCTTAGTCCTACAAGAGGTTATTCGTAGGCAGAATAATTTAGCGGTAACAATGACAGACTTTGAAATTAGGTGACCTAGGGTAGTGGTGGTAGCGGGGAGTTGAATCTACAGTGATTACCGTTACACCTTGCTAATTAGTGCCATATAACACGAAATTTAGGTTTAGAATTTTCTGTCAAATAACTCTCAACCAACTCCTACTACTTATAACTTAATTATGAAGATACTGAATAATTCTAAATGAAAATTTACCTTCATTATACCTTCTCAAGCTAAGAATGATTTCCTGTATACTAGTTATTTAGTCTATCTGACGAAATGCCCTAGTTGTACATTCAAATTGTTATTTTACTAAAAGTCTAAGGAATAATTTAAATTATTCGTTTAATGGTGTATGTATTCTAGATTACTACTACAGTCTATTAACTTTTGAATCTTTAGATTTTAGATTTCGGACTACTAAGATGCATGAAATGTGAAGGGTAAGAAATCATTCACTAGTCAATGTGTCACTAGTTAGTTGTAGGATAACAAATCATTGAATGGAACAAAGTTTTCATGTTTAATAACAGACTTTACCATAGTCGTCATTCATTGATCTTCTATTTAACTTTGTTATTTATGTTGTCCTTTCTTCATTGAAACCTTTATGAACCGATGGTTTACCTGAAGATTCATTAATTGACTATGTATGTTCGATGAAAATATTGATAGCAGGCAAAGTCTTCAGAGCAAATCGTGTAACACTACAAGCATCTTTAAGATGAAAATTCTTGTTGAAAATAACCACAAGGAGTTAAGTAGTTGTTGCTCTGACCATTTACTACCACTTAGCTAGTGGAGGTGACTTTATCAGAGCTCAGTCATGGTATTAATTAAGAAGGCTTGCTTATCAACTAATATCAATAAGAGAGATACGTAAGTTAATAGTCTTTAATCATAGATATCTTCGAAGTATAGCTCGCGTATCATGGAATGACTAAGTAAATAATTTTGAGCTTAAGCATTGAGTTCTAGGAGAAGACAGCGAATTGAATGATGAACCCACTTAAGTGATTTTGGCTGTATATTACATTGGCCTAGCCAATTCTTACTTAGACACACAATCATAGATTGTGTAGTATTTGGGTGGTAGGAAACTAGAAGCCGTAAAACATGAAGTTCATGGGGTCGCAGACGATTGGCCCGTACCATATTGGTGGATTCGAACTACCTGGGTGAAGTCTACATGACAATCCTGAATATTGGTTGGGTGTATTATGTCACATAATGACCTACTTGTAAACCAGTAGTGTCGTAAAATGTTCATTCAGCGTTATTGTTAAATGTTGTCACTTAGTTAAAGTATTACACTTCCATTTAGGAGGGGGGGGGAAATAGCCTGAAAAATTATACTATGAAATTATGAATAGAAAAACATATGAACTTTTATCAACTTCATAGGACTTCATTTCACACCAGTGAGTATTTCCGAAGTGTAAATGGTTGCTAATGAAATGGAGAACAGTAAATGTTGATATAAATAAGAGAGAAATCTACTATTGGATATCAGTTAGCCGGATGGTGAGAATGTTTGCTAATCTGAAGCCCCTGAGATGGAATCTAAGGCATACACTGCTACAGAGTCTCATACTAGGACGAAACAGCTGTTCACTGCTTCCTGATTCTCATTAGTTCCTATAATTCCTACCAATTCGTTATATTAAGTCAACATTCAACAATCTTGACAATATCCAATTATAATGAGTGCTATTACAGTACAGAAGTAAAAATCTATTCCCAGACAACCATACAACCAATTGTAATTACTATTCATACATGAATTAAGTAATAACTGTAATTCTAACTTAAAATTTTAAGCTTACAATAAGTTGTTAATCCTAAGCATCAATGTTAAATAATGCATCTATAGCTAAATTGTAGTTGTAACTGAAAACAATACTAACAATTCATACTATGAATGGAGAATCTCAGGAAGATGTAGAAACTTTTACATACTTGGTCAGCGTCACTGATGACAAGAAGGGTTTGATGCAAACATGCAGGCACTGAATTAGCAAGACATATGGAGCATTTCGTTACTGGAAAAAACATGTGAGACTCAAACCAACTGTCAGCTAACACCAAAGTCAACATTTTCAACACAATCTTTAAGCCATTTCTATTGTGTAAAACTGAAACCTAAAGAAATATGAAATGCATCATTTAAAATGATAGAAGTATTCATAAACAGCTGTATGTTCAAAATAATTTGGATCTGTTAGTCAGATGCCATTAAAAACAATCTTCTATGGCAGAGACCAAACCAACTTTCAGTAGAGAACAAAATTAGAAAAATACGATGAAGGTGGATAAGATACACATAAGGAAGGCACTAACTTTGTCTCACTGAAGGCCAAAGAAAAAGAGGACGACCTAAGAAAACAATTCGTTGGGGATCGGAGACAAACATAATGAGATTGAACAGTACTTAGGAAGAACTGAAGAGGAAACCTGAGGACAAAGTTAGTTGGATAATGCTACTTGATGGCCTGCGCTTCACGTGGAATAACAGGAATTAATTGATTGATACTATGGATGATATTGCTGGTTTGAAGTCCCAGTAACATTTCTAAACTTAATGTTTGTTTCTACATAGTAATTCTATTCCTAAGCATTAATCCTAGATTCAAGATCCTCTAACCAAAAACGCAAATGTTATTTTTAGCTGAATTTCTTAATCTTAAACTATGTTACTTACAAGTAATTGAAACAATCTTCACACTGATAGAGGCGTATATTCTTGGTTCTTCATTTAATGTTATGACCTTAAGGGAAGGAAGGATTGTGATGTGTAGCTAAGAAACAAGTGACAAAAATGAGTGATTACTCTCGTTGCATCTAAATACGTCAATCGGATTTGTACTATAAACCTACATCTTGATGCATGTTAACGCTTATTAGTTTGCACAACACCATATTGACCATATCCTTCATATGAGATACAGAGTAAGAGAGCAATACTACTGAATAGGATTGAATGCCAGGACAAAACATAATAAAACTAAACTAAGTGGAAAGAGTGGGGTGTTGGGATGGCTCCTAGGAACCTTACCGAAGCCTTCATACCCCTTGAAGGAGCTAGAGACATTCCATCTAATCACTGATCGACAGAACCTTCCAGAATCTCGACGCAGATGCGTTCTGAATGAGTAGCAGTTGAGACTTCTTATTACGGATTGGATGAACATTAAATGAGTCTTTAAAAAAGCTGACAATGTAAGAAATATAAACATCATATTCACTGAATGTTAAACAATGGCATGGTGATTGTTGTCCCGTTTAAACAACTAAGTAATAGAATTCACCGTTTTTATACTAAACTGTAAACATTTCACTCCCTTTCCCCCCCCCCTCCTAGCTTTACCTTTAGATAATCAGTTAAATTTATTATCTTCAGATTAGATAAATGTATGTTAATACAACATACTACTGGTTGCTTGAATACTTAGTAGTATCTTGACAAAAATAAAATGTTCAGTAAGTGTTAAAAGATTTAAGTTGTCTACTGAATTCAGGTGTTTTTATAGAGATTGGTTTAATGTTTAGTTGAATTAATTCTAGTAAGAAGTTGTAGCTAGTGGAGTTCAAACCTGTCAGGAGTGAGACAGTTATCATAAGTACTAATGGGTTAATAATCATGTCATATCACAAATTAATAGAAGTTTCGAATTCTACCACTGAGCGACGTCATAATGGATCTGAGGGTTAGATGTTTACTAACCTGAATGCCATTAATTCGGTTCTCTAAAGGACTCATAGGTGCACACCTACCACAGAAGAATCTCCTACTGTGAAGGCAGCCGTCCAATGCACCCTGGCATCGATGCAATGCCAATTTGTGATGAATATAAACAACTATACTTAAAACTTATCTCCATAAAATTATATCTATTCAATTCAAGTCTAAAATCTTTCAAGCTACTAAGCGAGTTCTCAAATTTTAGTTGATAGTCATTAGTTCCCATCTCTCACTTCACCTAGTTTATCATATTTCATGATTATGAACAAATCGTTTAACATTCCCCACAAACCTCCCACTTCCCATATTTCGGAACTCCAATGATTACAATATCTTCTAATACTCTAACTATAGGAATTCTATTTTTTTTGAAGTCAGCCGCTTCATTGTTATTATGAAGACAAATTGATAGTTCTGAAGATGATTAGCAATTGAATTGTTTTCTTTCCAATAAAACATTTTAGACATCGAGGATATAACTACAGTGAGTTCTACAGAACGTATGCCAAGAATACAACAATTTATAGAAATGAAAACAATTGAAAGTATACCTGAAAATTATACAACATCTAAAAGTACATTAATTCAACGTATAACATTGATATCAGATGTTATCAATACTGAAACTAATGTTAGAAGTAAGTTTTATACAACAATTTAACTACTTATTATGTAATTTAGTAAGTAGTTTTATTAGTATATCACTATTACAGGAGATCAATTGAAGAGCGACCAGAGCGACCGGTCAGGAACAAAGAAGGCAAGCTAATCACCGAGATTCAAGAACAAAGAAACGGATGGGTAGAACATTTTGAGGAACTCTTGAATAGACCAGCTCCACCGAACCCACCAGACATCGAAGCAGCATCTACAGACCTCCCGATAGATGTCAATCCACCAACGACGGAAGAAATCAAGATAGCCATCAGACGGATCAAAAGTGGGAAAGCAGCAGGACCTGACAATATACCAGCCGAAGCACTCAAGTCAGACATAGACATAACGGCGAGGATGCTCCACGTTTTATTCAAGAGGATCTGGGAGGAAGAACAGGTGAGGGCAGACTGGAAAGAAGGATACCTTATCAAGATACCAAAGAAAGGAGATTTGAGCAAATGCGAGAACTACAGAGGAATCACACTACTGTCAGTACCAGGGAAAGTCTCCAACAAAGTGTTGTTGAACAGAATGAAAGATTCAGTGGGTGCTCAACTTCGAGATCAACAGGCTGCTTTCCGTAAGGATCGGTCATGCACAGACCAAATCGGAACACTACGCATCATCGTTGAACAATTAATTGAATGGAACTCGTCACTGTACATCAACTTCATCGACTATGAGAAGGCGTTTGACAGCGTAGACAGGAGATCACTATGGAAACTTCTTCGACACTACGGTATACCAGAGAAACTCATTAACATCATTCGGAATTCTTACGACGGACTACAGTGCGAAAATGTGCATGGAGGACAGCTGACAAATACATTCTCAGTAAGAACCGGTGTCAGACAAGGCTGTCTGCTCTCGCCCTTCCTCTTCCTCCTAGTGGTCGATTGGATCATGTAAACCTCTACATCTGGGGAGAAGCACGGGATTCAATGGACAAGTAGGATGCAACTTGATGATCTGGACTTCGCGGATGATCTAGCACTTCTATCCCATACACAACAGCAAATGCAAGTGAAGACAACCAAAGCAGCAGCAACCTCAGCATCAATAGGCCTGAACATACATAAGGGAAAGAGCAAGATCCTCAAATTCAACACCGAGAGCACCGACCTAATTGAACTTGATGGAGAAACTCTGGAAGAAGTGGATACCATTACATTACTGGGGTGCATCATCGATGAACAAGGAGGTTCCGATGCAGATGTAAGAGCAAGGATCGGCAAAACAAGGGCAGCATTCATACAGTTGAAAAATATATGGGACTCCAAACAACTGTCAACTAACCTCAAAGTTAGACTATTCAACTCGAACGTCAAGTCAGTTCTTCTGTATGCAGCTGAAACGTGGAGAACTACTGCAAACATCTTCAGAAGAGTACAGGTATTTATCAATAACTGTCTACGTAGAATATTGAATGTCTGTTGGCCGGAAACCATCAGCAACAGCCTACTATGGAAGAGAACAAACCAACTTCCGGCTGAAGAGGAAATCAGAAAATGACGTTGGAAATGGATAGGACATACATTGCGGAAATCATCAGACTGTATCACGAGACAACCACTAACTTGGAATCCTGTTGGAAAACGGAAAAGAGGAAGGCCGAAGAACACCCTGCGTTGAGAACTGGAAGCAGACATAAAAAGGATGAACAGTAACTGGAGACAGCTGGAAAGGAGTGGTGAGGACAGAGTTGAATGGAGAATACTGGTGAGCGGCCTATGCTCCTCTGAGAGGGGTAACAGGCGTAAGTAAGTAAATAATTGAAGATTTGATAACTCTTAGGCATTAATAGTGAAATGAAATCAGTTTGAATTGTATAAAACATGTCAGATCTTTAATCATTAACAGTGTGGAAGATCAGTGTATTTATTGAAGGCTTAATTGAAATGTATAAATCAGCTGATGTGATTTTCTATGCACAATAACTGATTAATTGTATATTCATCAGGCAAAAAGATATGGCTCGGTAAGCAGAAGATTCATGTCGTCTGAAGTATCTAATCGATCTCCATCATAAACCACTATATAAATTATACCTACTCGTCCATAGACCACTGCTAATTCAATAATGGAATCTTCCGGAGATCATTAGTTTCATCAGGATTCTTAGTATGCAAAATAGTATGAAACATGAGTGTACGGTTTTCTGCCTATTACACCACCTGACTCCTTTCAGTGTTTACTCTTGTTAACAGTTTTCTTCTCATAACCATTATATACGTACATTGAGTATCATCAGTTTCCATTGATACAGTTTTGACAAACTTTAAATGGATACACTTTCATTGTTTATATAGATCCATTAAATGTTATCATTAAGTCCTTAAGAACTCAAATGGAGCAAAATAAATCCACTTCAATTAGCTCCTGATCATTTTGATCAACACTTATAAATTTAGTTTAACATTCGAATAGGGGCAAACTATCATGATAATTATGAAACGATTAGAAAAAAAAGGATTAGTAGAGTAGACAACACATGTTTCGTTTCATTTGAGACTCATCAGCTAGATTTATCTTAATGTTGGCTAGCTAACAAGTCACACGTAAGACAAAACATATTTACTGCATTTTACTTTGTAGCTACTATTCAACTTAGTTCACATTTGTAAACTATCGCTGTATCTAGGCAATCTGCTCATAGTGTGCATTTATTAACACATGGATCGATCAGTTTCAGTTCAATGCGAAGACATAAATGGCCTCTAATTATAAGTACATGACATTATTTTAGAAAACCAGGGGAAATGAATTCAACATAACCAGTGACCAATTAAGCATTGTTATTATCGTTGTTGCTGACGTAACTGGTAATATCGATGAGGTTGGTGTTAACGATCGAGCTATTTATGTTAATCAACAGTTTCCATAATAGTAATCAACTATAGTCCATCTCTTCTAATCAAATTAATTCAGTTCTCTCATTTATGCAGTATTTCAACCGTCTATTAAACTTTGAAAGTGGCAAAACCTTTTTAAAGTATTTTAGCATCATGGAAGTTAATTTTATGTCCTGTTTTAAAGATGTGTAGTACAATTATCAACCTATTTACAAGCTTCCTTAGATCATTTAAAGATCTACGAATCTGTCACAAATACAGTTTGCGTTCTTTTATCTTTACATTCAACTGTCTAGATGTTTCTCTAGCATGAATTGTAATTCAGTTATTAAACTTGACTTCATGAACATAATTTCGTTGTTTCTTCCTACGTAGTCCTATTTTTACTTTTCATCAGAACTGAACTTATGATCTCAATAAGAAGTAACTGAGTTTTTGTGACTGTGTTACTTAAGTATCCTCATGATTTCTTTCTATGCTTCATTACAGTATCGAATTATTTCAGTCCTAATCAACTTTTTTATTAGATACACTAATTGAATTGAAATGGTTTATGGAGATCGGTATTAAGTTTATTATCGATTAAATACGTCACAGATTAATTTTCTCAAGGTACCATTGGAAACGAGGCAGAATTGGAAGGCTATTTAGTCCTGGTGTAGAACTCTGAGAATCGAGCACCCTTTATTCTGCCATAGGAGCTTCAGACTGACGAACACCTTGTCTTCTGCACTACTACGCCATATTCAATGGTTCTAATCATATAGCCTAAACTGAACCAGATTATTCCAATATGAAGCTATCAGTTAATATAACCTTTTGTTCCTAGGATTGTATATTAAAGTTTTGACCAATCACAGGCAAGTTACTGTTCCCAAGGTGATTGAACTTAGTTGTTTGTAGGTTGGAAGTCGTTACAGGCAATATTGTCACTCTAGACCTGGTTGATGTGTAATTTTAATCGTGAAAGAACTATAGGGTATCCGACATTTTTGTTGTGATTGTATCATTAAAATGAATGTTCAAAAATGTCGAAGATCTCGAAATGGTGTGGTAATTCATTGTAACATTACAATGTTTGTTGAAATAAGAAAGCTACAAGCTAATCTCTAACTTGCTACTTAAAGGATTCATTTTCATGATGATGTATTGGACCATAGAAGTGAGTTATGGGTTCCAATTAGGATTAATTACCGTTTGATATTAGCAGTAGGTAAGAGATTCGTAGCACATTTGGGATTAAGCTAAGGGTTAGAAGTACGTTGAGAGTTGTTTAGGATTTTATTTATGATTTGGATGTGCATTATGATGGAGGCATTGTGATTTCTGTTTCTCTATTGGTACTTACAGTTTATTAATTTCATGAAGGCATTATATATCTTACAATCTATTTTGTTTTCATAGGAGAATTAGTCACCTTGCCTTAATATGATTGGTTATTTGTTCTGAAGATCACATTTTTACGTTCATTTGTCGGAACTATAATTTGTCTTCGCCACCAACTCTTCTACATAGCTGTTATATACTTTAGAAACCTTACTGACAGTGAATCAGTGTGGTTGCCAGCCTAACTGATATCTGTATGATCCACTCAGTAAAAAAAATGGTTCCTGTTCTAATTGACTTCTTTGCTCACTATCAATTACACTGTAAGATAAGTTTACTATAAATGTCAGAAGATCGTGCTACACTCACATCTACTTCATAAACACAAGGTATAACTGTACTAAGTATCCTTAAGCTTCGTAGATTACTAATAAGCCAAGCTATTATTATAAAATGTCAATCTAAAAATGCGATTTCAATTATTTTTAACTTAAAGATACTGTGGAAATCGCCTCCATAATTCTAATTCAAGCTCTAATAAGAAGTCGTGATTGATGGAGCTCATACTTATCGGGGATAGTAAGACAGTTATCACCAATAATAACAGATGATCATCGCGTTATGTAACATAAATTTCTGGAAGTGACGATTCCACCGTTAGATGCTAGCCGGCTTAGTAGTGCGGAAGAATAAGCATTCGCCTACGTGATGCCTCTGTGGTAGAATCTAGGGTATGCCTTTTTGAAGTAGTTTCATACTAGGACAAAATAGTTATCCAATGATTCCTGATTAATGCTGTGACGAATTTATAGACTAAAAGTTAATTGTCAATTCCTGATATCACGAATTGTTCTGAAATCAGACAACCATTAATCACCTGGAAGCACTGGACAGCTGTTTCATTCATAGTATGGGGCTCTTCAGCTGTGCGTATCCACGACCTCGTTAGGCGATTCAGAACAATTCGTGATATCAGGATTTATAACTAACTGATCTCCACAACCTCCAATTGTAACTAAATATCAGCTCACTAGTGACTCGCTGCTTGAGGTAAATCCTGGAGTTCTAATGTGAAGACGTGACCGGGTGAGTTCAACCGTGTCGGGTTTGAAGCAGTTACCCACTGATGACAATGGATGAGGGTCGCGCAAACGTATCACGAATTAACTGAATTAGAAATATCAATCGTCAGAAGCCGACTTAGTGGTCCAATGATAAAGCGCTTGTTGTGGAGCCAGAGGGTCATTGGTTCGATCCCCAACGGGGTCGTGGATGCGCACAGCTGAAGAGTCCCATACTAGAACGAAATAGCTGTCTAGTGCTTCCAGGTGATCAATGGTTGACTGATTCAGAGCAATTCGTGATATCAGTACTGACAACTAACTATCTGCCACAACCCCCAATTGCAAAACGTTAATGCCAATCTTCATAAACCAGCTCAAATCAAAACTTTAGTTTTACTTGCTATTACTGTACACTATCAATAAACTTTAATTCATTCCTCTTTCATATGTATACATATTTCTATAGCTTCAACATTTCAGGTGAAAGCAATATTATACTCTGATAATGAAAGTACTTGGTCAAATGATTTAATGAATATGTCAACATTCGCATACATTAATCTATCGACATCATTTTGTCATTCAGTAAGTTTGATTATATTAGATA
This sequence comes from Schistosoma japonicum, assembly GCA_025215515.1. Classification (NCBI taxonomy): domain Eukaryota; kingdom Metazoa; phylum Platyhelminthes; class Trematoda; order Strigeidida; family Schistosomatidae; genus Schistosoma; species Schistosoma japonicum. The sequence goes on from CM046065.1 coordinate 21,795,419, forward strand.
ATGTTTAAACGTAATTCCATAGAATTCCGTGTTACTGTCTGGGCACAGTAGCCTCGTGGTGAACGCGGTGGCGTTCGACACGAAGTAGAATGAGTTCGAATCCCAGTGTGAACATCAACATTAGGATACAGGTACATCCAGCCAATGAGTCCCAAATAGGACTAAACGCGCGACCTGGATTCCACTTGCCAGTCACAATCCAACTTAAATACAATCAAAGTTCTTCAAATGGTTATATTAGAAGTTGAAAAATAGAAAATCTAGTTACTATCCATAATCATTATTAGTAGAAGGTACATTTTTCAAAGTAACCTATTGAATAGACAGAAACTTTCTTGAAGTGTTATGTAATTCACTCATTCATATTGTTGAGAATTTTTATTGTAAACATACATAAAAATGAATTGTATGTGACTAAGAGAACTGTTCATTCGTGTATATTACAATGGATCATATTGTTGTTGTTTTGTGCTCTATACCTCCACTTCCCTATTCTCCCCCACTTCCCCTCCAGGCAACATCATGATAATCCTTTAGAGCAAAAATGTTTTCTCATTTCCATCCACCATCCCGCTAAATAGTTTACTCTGCCTTCTGTCTTAATTTGTTTATTAGTTTTAGTAAAGTTGATAAACTATTCATTTCTGAAAAATATTGCCGTAGAATGAATTTGCATCCTTTCTTTGATTAGTAAGGAACTGAAACAGGTCAGCTTCTGTTGCTATATATGAGCATCCTGAGTGAATTGCTTCCATATAGCAATGAATCACAAGTATTATTTAAGTTCAATTGTAGTAAACTATATAGAGGCAATCCATTCACGATGTACATACAGGAATAGATGTTGACCAGTTTCAGTCTATGACGAATTCAACAAAAACATCTAAATACATTCAAATTATTCATATACGCCCGTTGTACAAAGAGCGACCGTCTGAGCTCGATAGCCTAGTGGTAAACGAAGTGGCGTTCGACACGAAACAAGCTAAGTTCGATTCCCGGTGTAAATATCAACATTTGGATACATATATATCTTGCCAAAGAGTCTCATACAGGATGAAATACGAGTCTTGTTTTTTGCGTGCCAATTCCAATCCAACATAAATAATATTACCTCTTTTCCTCATGACGAACAATAATAATCGTCAAGGTAATATATTATATTTAAAATATGTTCGAGCTAAATTACAATTATATGACAAATATAGTGTGACATCGATAATTACCAATCAGTGCCTCCTACTCACCTGCCCTGTGATTACCAGTCCCTAAACCGGAATTAAGAACACAACATGAATGAACCAACCAGGCAGAAATCGTATTATATTTAAACATTTCTTTCCATATACACAAAACCTGACCACATATCACACCAATAGTTAGAATAACATTTACACAAAACGGAAACAATAATGATGAAGGACTTGCGGTAAAGGTACATGATTGGTTGATTATAGCTCCTGAATAACAAGTGATATGACAACAGTTTATAAGTCTAATAGATCGTTAGGGCAATGGGAACATGACAATAATCGAAACAAAAGAATTAAATGATGCATACTCAAAATAAATGACAGTCTTTTAAGAACAAAAACAGTTCGAAAGTTAATTATTAAGTTAATTATTCTCCAGAAATCGTCCACTGGAACACAACATTACTTAAGTCGGATTCTGACTGGCAAGTGGAATCCACGACGCGCATTTCGTCCTATTTAGGACTTGTCGGCTAGATGTACCTATATCCCAATGTTGAGGTTCCTAGTGGGATTCGAACTCACTACACAGTTTGGTTAATACGTAGTTATGTCCACTGAGAACTTATTCCAAATCATGGTAATGTTGGTTGTGTAGTTATCCGAGTTATTGATTTCTTATGATAAATTACGAAAATTATACTTATAATAAACCTACTTATAAATAAACAAAATGTCGTATTGTATTGAAATATCACAAAATGTATGTGATTCATACCTATCCAAAAGGAAAACTTTATTTCAACTGTAAGTAACATTACGTCATATTAACTAATACACAGTGAAATACACATTCCATTAGTAATTACAATATGACTGTATGTTTCCTAGCACCCAACTAACACGTTTCACAGTGTGAACCGATGCTGCTAATTGATATACTCATAGAGAGAACAATCAACAGCTCATGATATTCAATATGAAATGTGATTTCGATTCATGAAGAATGAAAACAGTTTTTCACTTTCACAAAATGTTGTAACACTTCTTCAAAGTTTTCGACTAGTGTCTATTGTATAATCGTAATGTGTCATCGTCACATTTCATGGTTATCGAACTTGATAATGTTGAAGTTAGTGCTAGCACTGTATATGACCAAGTAGTTTGTTCTTTACTGTTATCTGAAGATGATGTCAGACAGATAAAGAACCATAAGTGAAATAACACAGTAGAAACTGCATTGTTGTACACCATCAGAATGAAATTCATCCATCGTCATTGGTGATAACTGTCACGCTATTTATCACAAATTGATAAAAGTGGTAAAAATTCTACCATTGAATGCTACCTGGCCAAGTGATGCATAGGGTTAGGCGTTCACTGTCAATCTGGAGCTCCTGATGCGGAATCTGGAGTGCACACTGTTGAATAGTTCCACAGCAGAACGACACAACTGTCTAGTGCTTCTTGGTTTCCAACTGTACCATACCAACATCAATCTGTGACACATTCAGTCAACTAAATAACTAGTCTCTACAAAATAACCATCCCAATGGAACTATAATAATCCCTTCATTAGTGACTTCTTTCAGGATGTTCCTGAAGCTCTAATGAGAAGTCTTGACTAGTGAAGTTTTGGGATTGTCAGGAGTGAGATAATTATCACCAACGACAATGGATGATCGTCGCGATACATATAACAAAATTAGTGACATGTATTTGCTATTCAGTTGCCATGATATTCATTCTTCGATTCTGATTAGTACTTTATTGACTTCTAATAATAAGGAAGTTGATGTAAAGTGATGGGTTACATTTATTTAAATATTTAAAAATGATCCGTAGTGTTAAGATTTTGTCTGTACACGATCGATCCTTAAGAAATCCTACCCGGTTGATCTCAAAGTTGAGTGTGTACTAGATCTTTCATTTAGTTGAACTATAAGCTCAGTTGAATCAGTGTTATTCGCATGTATTCGGTCAGCAACTGCAGGAAGCGATTATGGAACAGTCTACAAGGTGAAAAGGAAACAAAACAGTCATGAACATAAACCCAGTAAAATCATTTAGAACCATTGACGTGTAAAGTCTAAATTGTCACTCGGGCGCGTCGGTGCAAATCTTACACAACAATACTTCGTTGAAGACTTTTCTTGTTTAATTTAATCATACATTTAAAACTAGAAATAACTGAATCGGAATGGTTTATGGAGATTAGGATTAAGTTCTAGTTGATTGAGTTAGTCATTCAGTTATGCTGTTAGGGTACTTAATTATCGGTAGTACTCTACCATTTTTAGAAACTGTTCACTAATCCCATGGTTTATGATTTGACTTAAGATACCTACATGATATAGTTCTGAATGGTGAAAATGCTAGTGAAATGCAGTCATTTAATGACATAGTGCAATAGTACAAGCATTTTTCAGAATGCATTTCTTTCTATCTATATACAATTAGTTGATTCTAGCCTGGTCTTTATCAACTCCTAAACTAAAGATATGGAGTAAAGTAGTTGATTTGCTTCGACGATTTGGACAATGTCATCTATTAAAACTGTACAGTCATGATTCCTAGTTAATTTATTCACCCATACTCAGCATCCTCTGTCCATAAAATGATCTATCGTAAGATAGAGATATGAATTATTTCACAAAACAACAAATTAATTAAGCGAAACTTGTCACTAGTACATCTGGCAGGTTGTTTCACGGTGGTACCACATGAAAAAATAGTATGGAAATAACAATATAAAATGATGACAAGATTATGTAATCAACAAAGTTGTTAGTTGAGAAAAATGAAACATGATAGAATGTGAAGAACAGTAAGTAGAACAAGGGAGTGAATGTAGTGCTTTTGTATGAAGAAATTCAGCTTGAGATGTTAAAGCCTCTATAGTACATAGCGTTATGATTTAGAATCTCTTGTAACTAATTAGTTTAACCTGTATAGATGAATGTACAAGAGAATCCCAGTGGAGCAACATGATCAGAAGTAACAATGTCTTTCAGGATTAATCTGGTGATATACATATACATTATTTAGGATACCCAAATGAAACAATGATCAGAGATACAGTTTGAAGGATTTCCAGTTGTACTATTAACATATTCAGCCCAGCAAGGCCAGGTAAACTTGTAAACACATGTATCCCACTCATAGAGACTATTTACTTCCTATGGAATTAGATTGAGAATAATAACCATGATGTTGGTGTTTATCATCATCATTCAAAAAAATTATTCCTTTAATTTACTTTATATGCGCAGTTCAGATTTGACAGTGAATTCTATAGACAAACCAATTATGTAATAGTGGGGTTATTAGCTTGGTTAGACACGTTAGGATATAAAGTTTATATTCTACAAACTTGACAAGACCCAATTACAATCAATATCAACTTACTTACTAACTAACTTCTTAAAGTAATTCCAAAAGTTCTAGTAACAGAATGTGACCAGTGGAGTTCAAGTATAGTTAGTGTGATAACGTTAACTAACCATGTTAACGAGTAAAAAATGAACAAATATAACGTTAAGTGACTAAGTTACTAATATCAACTATTGATAGCCGGCTGACTCAGTGATCAATTGGTTAGGCTTTCAAAGAGAACCTCGTACCATTAGTGAGTTTATGAATGTACACTCCTAAAGAGTACTACACTAGGACGTGACATATATGAAGTACCAGCTTCAGGTTTACAGTAATTGTCAAACTAAGACCGATTTGTAATGTCAGATTCGAAGTGTAATCAGACATTAAATATAACAAGTAACGATTCTTCCAAAACTTCAATGACTGAAATGTATTTACTTCATTAAAAGTTCTTATGTATTTTACAGATATTGAATAAACTTCAACTTGAAATTTCAACATTCTCAAAAAGTGTCAAATGTGATAATGTTGTCTTTACACCAGTTAACATGAATAGACATGTAAAGCGACAGCTTATTACTAATAACACAACAAATCCAAATGTTCAAGGAACAGGAAATGTTGTCGTTACAACAGTAACCAATATACTATTTAATACGAGTACAACAACAACAACAACAACAGAAGATATCAATTCTAGTATAAGTCAACTGGGAAATACAACACAGTTACAAATAGCCGATATTGAACCTACAAGTTAGTTAATTGTTAATAATTTATTTTATTATTAACTTAATGAATCCTCCTTGTGCGGAATAAAGGTTGGGTGCCGGAAAGAAGTTCCACATTTCTAAGAAACAGCATTTTAGTTTCCTCAAGTAATAACGAGTAAACAGGAAACAATAATGGTAATAAATAAAAAAAAAACATAAATAAACGAAAAAAGAATCAGGATTAAAAAAAAATAAACATCTAAAGTAAAATAGACAAAAAAATAACGATTAAGAACATGAATAAGAGTTAAAACAAAATAAACCAAAAAAAAATAAAACATAAAGGAAAAACATAAAAAAGAATAAGATAAAAAACGAAAGTAGAAAAGAATAAAATAAATAGGAAAAAATTAAGAAATAAGGAAACAAATAAAAAATTCAATAAAATTCACAAAAACGGAAAAATATGAAAACAAACAACAAGCAAAAAAAACCACAAAAAAAGAAGAAAAAACGAATAATGATGGAGAGTCAACTTCGACAAATATACGATTCTCAATGTGCACTGATCGTTTGTTTGTTTTTTCCCTGTTTTTGTTTGTGTGCATTCACATCAGGTATTCCACCGACTGACACAAGCATGGCATTCAGCTCACAGAGCAGCACCAACATTCCGTCGGTAGAGTCCAGTCAATCGTCATCCTCATCGTCAACATCATCACCAACATCAAGTGAGCCGACAAGTATATCGAGTACGCCCACTCATCACCAGACCACTGCCGATGCATCAATCGTGACAAGTGAGTTCAATCAATCTGAGTGTGTTAGTTGCAATCGATGATAGGATAGTGTTGTAATTGTTTGATTTTGGTATTTTGTGATCAATAAGATGTATGCTTAAGATGATGTTGATGTTGATGTTGTGGTTGTTGTTGTTGTTGTTGTTTGGTGGTGTTGGTGTTTGTGTTGTTGTTGGTGGTTGTGTTTGTTGTTGATTGTGTGGTTGTGATGGTGGTGGTGGTGGTGGTTGTTGTTGTGGTGTAGATGATGGAGGCGTTGTTGTATTTGTTGTAGGTGGGAGTGAGGATGGTGGTTTCGATGTTGGTGTTGATGGTTGTGATTTTGGTGTTGGTGGTGTTGTTAGTGGTGGTGTTGGTTGTGTTGGTGATGATGATTGTGGTTGTGGTGTTTGTGAATTATGTGTTTGTGAATTTAGTGGTGGTGTTAGTGGTGTTGGTGTTGTATTTGTCAGTGAGTGTGAGGGGATGTTATCTGTTGGTAGTGTTGTGTGTGTGTTTTTGTGTGTGTGTTAGTGTGTTTGTGATTAGCATTTGATTAGTGAGTTTGGAGTTGGTGGTCACTGGCGGTGAATCACAACATGCATTGTTTACTTGTGTGCATATGTCGAGTTAGGCAACACGAATGATGATGGAGAGTCAACTTCGACAAATATACGATTCTCAATGTGCACTGATCGTTTGTTTGTTTTTTCCCTGTTTTTGTTTGTGTGCATTCACATCAGGTATTCCACCGACTGACACAAGCATGGCATTCAGCTCACAGAGCAGCACCAACATTCCGTCGGTAGAGTCCAGTCAATCGTCATCCTCATCGTCAACATCATCACCAACATCAAGTGAGCCGACAAGTATATCGAGTACGCTCACTCATCACCAGACCACTGCCGATGCATCAATCGTGACAAGTGAGTTCAATCAATCTGAGTGTGTTAGTTGCAATCGATGATAGGATAGTGTTGTAATTGTTTGATTTTGGTATTTTGTGATCAATAAGATGTATGCTTAAGATGATGTTGATGTTGTGGTTGTTGTTGTTGCTGTTTTGGTGGTGTTGGTGTTTGTGTTTGTGTTGTTGTTGGTGGTTGTGTTTGTTGTTGATTGTGTGGTTGTGATGGTGGGTGGTGGTGGTGGTGGTGGTGTTGGTTGTGGTGTAGATGATGGAGGCGTTGTTGTATTTGTTGTAGGTGGGAGTGAGGATGGTGGTTTCGATGTTGGTGTTGATGGTTGTGATTTTGGTGTTGGTGGTGTTGTTAGTGGTGGTGTTGGTTGTGTTGGTGATGATGATTGTGGTTGTGGTGTTTGTGAATTATGTGTTTGTGAATTTAGTGGTGGTGTTAGTGGTGTTGGTGTTGTATTTGTCAGTGAGTGTGAGGGGATGTTATCTGTTGGTAGTGTTGTGTGTGTGTGTTTTGTGTGTGTGTTAGTGTGTTTGTGATTAGCATTTGATTAGTGAGTTTGGAGTTGGTGGCCACTGGCGGTGAATCACAACATGCATTGTTTACTTGTGTGCATATGTCGAGTTAGGCAACACCGAATGATGATGGAGAGTCAACTTCGACAAATATACGATTCTCAATGTGCACTGATCGTTTGTTTGTTTTTTCCCTGTTTTTGTTTGTGTGCATTCACATCAGGTATTCCACCGACTGACACAAGCATGGCATTCAGCTCACAGAGCAGCACCAACATTCCGTCGGTAGAGTCCAGTCAATCGTCATCCTCATCGTCAACATCATCACCAACATCAAGTGAGCCGACAAGTATATCGAGTACGCTCACTCATCACCAGACCACTGCCGATGCATCAATCGTGACAAGTGAGTTCAATCAATCTGAGTGTGTTAGTTGCAATCGATGATAGGATAGTGTTGTAATTGTTTGATTTTGGTATTTTGTGATCAATAAGATGTATGCTTAAGATGATGTTGATGTTGATGTTGTGGTTGTTGTTGTTGTTGTTGTTTTGGTGGTGTTGGTGTTTGTGTTTGTGTTGTTGGTGGTTGTGTTTGTTGTTGATTGTGTGGTTGTGATGGTGGTGGTGGTGGTGGTTGTTGTTGTGGTGTAGATGATGGAGGCGTTGTTGTATTTGTTGTAGGTGGGAGTGAGGATGGTGGTTTCGATGTTGGTGTTGATGGTTGTGATTTTGGTGTTGGTGGTGTTGTTAGTGGTGGTGTTGGTTGTGTTGGTGATGATGATTGTGGTTGTGGTGTTTGTGAATTATGTGTTTGTGAATTTAGTGGTGGTGTTTGTGGTGTTTGTGTTGTATTTGTCAGTGAGTGTGAGGGGATGTTATCTGTTGGTAGTGTTGTGTGTGTGTTTTGTGTGTGTGTGTGTATGTGTGTGTGTTAGTGTGTTAGTGATTAGCATTTGATTAGTGAGTTTGGAGTTGGTGGTCACTGGCGGTGAATCACAACATGCATTGTTTACTTGTGTGCATATGTCGAGTTAGGCAACACCAATGATGATGGAGAGTCAACTTCGACAAATATACGATTCTCAATGTGCACTGATCGTTTGTTTGTTTTTTCCCTGTTTTTGTTTGTGTGCATTCACATCAGGTATTCCACCGACTGACACAAGCATGGCATTCAGCTCACAGAGCAGCACCAACATTCCGTCGGTAGAGTCCAGTCAATCGTCATCCTCATCGTCAACATCATCACCAACATCAAGTGAGCCGACAAGTATATCGAGTACGCCCACTCATCACCAGACCACTGCCGATGCATCAATCGTGACAAGTGAGTTCAATCAATCTGAGTGTGTTAGTTGCAATCGATGATAGGATAGTGTTGTAATTGTTTGATTTTGGTATTTTGTGATCAATAAGATGTATGCTTAAGATGATGTTGATGTTGATGTTGTGGTTGTTGTTGTTGTTGTTTTGGTGGTGTTGGTGTTTGTGTTTGTGTTGTTGGTGGTTGTGTTTGTTGTTGATTGTGTGGTTGTGATGGTGGTGGTGGTGGTGGTGGTTGTGGTGTGTTGTTGTGGTGTAGATGATGGAGGCGTTGTTGTATTTGTTGTAGGTGGGAGTGAGGATGGTGGTTTCGATGTTGGTGTTGATGGTTGTGATTTTGGTGTTGGTGGTGTTGTTAGTGGTGGTGTTGGTTGTGTTGGTGATGATGATTGTGGTTGTGGTGTTTGTGAATTATGTGTTTGTGAATTTAGTGGTGGTGTTTGTGGTGTTTGTGTTGTATTTGTCAGTGAGTGTGAGGGGATGTTATCTGTTGGTAGTGTTGTGTGTGTGTTTTGTGTGTGTGTGTGTATGTGTGTGTGTTAGTGTGTTTAGTGATTAGCATTTGATTAGTGAGTTTGGAGTTGGTGGTCACTGGCGGTGAATCACAACATGCATTGTTTACTTGTGTGCATATGTCGAGTTAGGCAACACCAATGATGATGGAGAGTCAACTTCGACAAATATACGATTCTCAATGTGCACTGATCGTTTGTTTGTTTTTTCCCTGTTTTTGTTTGTGTGCATTCACATCAGGTATTCCACCGACTGACACAAGCATGGCATTCAGCTCACAGAGCAGCACCAACATTCCGTCGGTAGAGTCCAGTCAATCGTCATCCTCATCGTCAACATCATCACCAACATCAAGTGAGCCGACAAGTATATCGAGTACGCTCACTCATCACCAGACCACTGCCGATGCATCAATCGTGACAAGTGAGTTCAATCAATCTGAGTGTGTTAGTTGCAATCGATGATAGGATAGTGTTGTAATTGTTTGATTTTGGTATTTTGTGATCAATAAGATGTATGCTTAAGATGATGTTGATGTTGTGGTTGTTGTTGTTGCTGTTTTGGTGGTGTTGGTGTTTGTGTTTGTGTTGTTGTTGGTGGTTGTGTTTGTTGTTGATTGTGTGGTTGTGATGGTGGTGGTGGTGGTGGTGGTTGTTGTTGTTGTGGTGTAGATGATGGAGGCGTTGTTGTATTTGTTGTAGGTGGGAGTGAGGATGGTGGTTTCGATGTTGGTGTTGATGGTTGTGATTTTGGTGTTGGTGGTGTTGTTAGTGGTGGTGTTGGTTGTGTTGGTGATGATGATTGTGGTTGTGGTGTTTGTGAATTATGTGTTTGTGAATTTAGTGGTGGTGTTTGTGGTGTTTGTGTTGTATTTGTCAGTGAGTGTGAGGGGATGTTATCTGTTGGTAGTGTTGTGTGTGTGTGTTTTGTGTGTGTGTTAGTGTGTTTGTGATTAGCATTTGATTAGTGAGTTTGGAGTTGGTGGTCACTGGCGGTGAATCACAACATGCATTGTTTACTTGTGTGCATATGTCGAGTTAGGCAACACCAATGATGATGGAGAGTCAACTTCGACAAATATACGATTCTCAATGTGCACTGATCGTTTGTTTGTTTTTTCCCTGTTTTTGTTTGTGTGCATTCACATCAGGTATTCCACCGACTGACACAAGCATGGCATTCAGCTCACAGAGCAGCACCAACATTCCGTCGGTAGAGTCCAGTCAATCGTCATCCTCATCGTCAACATCATCACCAACATCAAGTGAGCCGACAAGTATATCGAGTACGCTCACTCATCACCAGACCACTGCCGATGCATCAATCGTGACAAGTGAGTTCAATCAATCTGAGTGTGTTAGTTGCAATCGATGATAGGATAGTGTTGTAATTGTTTGATTTTGGTATTTTGTGATCAATAAGATGTATGCTTAAGATGATGTTGATGTTGTGGTTGTTGTTGTTGCTGTTTTGGTGGTGTTGGTGTTTGTGTTGTTGTTGGTGGTTGTGTTTGTTGTTGATTGTGTGGTTGTGATGTGGGTGGTGGTGGTGGTGGTTGTGGTGGTGTGTTGTTGTGGTGTAGATGATGGAGGCGTTGTTGTATTTGTTGTAGGTGGGAGTGAGGATGGTGGTTTCGATGTTGGTGTTGATGGTTGTGATTTTGGTGTTGGTGGTGTTGTTAGTGGTGGTGTTGGTTGTGTTGGTGATGATGATTGTGGTTGTGGTGTTTGTGAATTATGTGTTTGTGAATTTAGTGGTGGTGTTAGTGGTGTTTGTGTTGTATTTGTCAGTGAGTGTGAGGGGATGTTATCTGTTGGTAGTGTTGTGTGTGTGTTTTGTGTGTGTGTGTGTATGTGTGTGTGTTAGTGTGTTAGTGATTAGCATTTGATTAGTGAGTTTGGAGTTGGTGGTCACTGGCGGTGAATCACAACATGCATTGTTTACTTGTGTGCATATGTCGAGTTAGGCAACACCAATGATGATGGAGAGTCAACTTCGACAAATATACGATTCTCAATGTGCACTGATCGTTTGTTTGTTTTTTCCCTGTTTTTGTTTGTGTGCATTCACATCAGGTATTCCACCGACTGACACAAGCATGGCATTCAGCTCACAGAGCAGCACCAACATTCCGTCGGTAGAGTCCAGTCAATCGTCATCCTCATCGTCAACATCATCACCAACATCAAGTGAGCCGACAAGTATATCGAGTACGCCCACTCATCACCAGACCACTGCCGATGCATCAATCGTGACAAGTGAGTTCAATCAATCTGAGTGTGTTAGTTGCAATCGATGATAGGATAGTGTTGTAATTGTTTGATTTTGGTATTTTGTGATCAATAAGATGTATGCTTAAGATGATGTTGATGTTGATGTTGTGGTTGTTGTTGTTGTTGTTTTGGTGGTGTTGGTGTTTGTGTTTGTGTTGTTGGTGGTTGTGTTTGTTGTTGATTGTGTGGTTGTGATGGTGGTGGTGGTGGTGGTTGTTGTTGTTGTGGTGTAGATGATGGAGGCGTTGTTGTATTTGTTGTAGGTGGGAGTGAGGATGGTGGTTTCGATGTTGGTGTTGATGGTTGTGATTTTGGTGTTGGTGGTGTTGTTAGTGGTGGTGTTGGTTGTGTTGGTGATGATGATTGTGGTTGTGGTGTTTGTGAATTATGTGTTTGTGAATTTAGTGGTGGTGTTAGTGGTGTTTGTGTTGTATTTGTCAGTGAGTGTGAGGGGATGTTATCTGTTGGTAGTGTTGTGTGTGTGTTTTGTGTGTGTGTGTGTATGTGTGTGTGTTAGTGTGTTAGTGATTAGCATTTGATTAGTGAGTTTGGAGTTGGTGGTCACTGGCGGTGAATCACAACATGCATTGTTTACTTGTGTGCATATGTCGAGTTAGGCAACACCAATGATGATGGAGAGTCAACTTCGACAAATATACGATTCTCAATGTGCACTGATCGTTTGTTTGTTTTTTCCCTGTTTTTGTTTGTGTGCATTCACATCAGGTATTCCACCGACTGACACAAGCATGGCATTCAGCTCACAGAGCAGCACCAACATTCCGTCGGTAGAGTCCAGTCAATCGTCATCCTCATCGTCAACATCATCACCAACATCAAGTGAGCCGACAAGTATATCGAGTACGCCCACTCATCACCAGACCACTGCCGATGCATCAATCGTGACAAGTGAGTTCAATCAATCTGAGTGTGTTAGTTGCAATCGATGATAGGATAGTGTTGTAATTGTTTGATTTTGGTATTTTGTGATCAATAAGATGTATGCTTAAGATGATGTTGATGTTGATGTTGTGGTTGTTGTTGTTGTTTTGGTGGTGTTGGTGTTTGTGTTTGTGTTGTTGGTGGTTGTGTTTGTTGTTGATTGTGTGGTTGTGATGGTGGTGGTGGTGGTGGTTGTTGTTGTTGTGGTGTAGATGATGGAGGCGTTGTTGTATTTGTTGTAGGTGGGAGTGAGGATGGTGGTTTCGATGTTGGTGTTGATGGTTGTGATTTTGGTGTTGGTGGTGTTGTTAGTGGTGGTGTTGGTTGTGTTGGTGATGATGATTGTGGTTGTGGTGTTTGTGAATTATGTGTTTGTGAATTTAGTGGTGGTGTTTGTGGTGTTTGTGTTGTATTTGTCAGTGAGTGTGAGGGGATGTTATCTGTTGGTAGTGTTGTGTGTGTGTTTTGTGTGTGTGTGTATGTGTGTGTGTTAGTGTGTTAGTGATTAGCATTTGATTAGTGAGTTTGGAGTTGGTGGTCACTGGCGGTGAATCACAACATGCATTGTTTACTTGTGTGCATATGTCGAGTTAGGCAACACCAATGATGATGGAGAGTCAACTTCTATAATTATTTGTATTTCTATTTACGTTACCGTTTTCTTTGTTTTTTTTTTTGTTGTTAACCTTTTTCTATTTTGCAATTTCTTTTCTTGATTTATTTGTAATTTTTTAAATGTATTTTTCTTTTAAGTGATGATTAATTTTGATCATCTAGTTGTTTAGTTCCCTTTTTTGTTTGTATTGTTTTTGGTTTTTGTTTGATTTTTGATATTTTTTTGATTTCTTTGTTTTTTTTTATTTATGGTTTTTTTATGTGTAGGTGGTGATGATTATATTGTCAGTTCTTGTTGATTCTCCTTTTTATTTGGTTTTGTGTTCATCCAGTCTCGGTTTTAAATGATCCAATTTTGATGTTTGGTATAATCCAATAATTGGTAATTACTCAATGGCGATCGATATTATGTCACTTAAATATCGCGATCTTACTGAAGTTTGTAATATCAGCCGTTGAATCAGTGGTCAAATGGTTAGGTGCTCTCCACAAATCCACATTGTCCTGGATTTAATTCTGTGTCAAGGGAGTGAATGCACAATCCCGTATATTTCCAAACCAGCGTGACATTACTGTTCACTGTCAGTTACTGATTTTCTAACTAAACCCAATTCGTGATAACCAAAATTCATATTTGGAAATCTTCACAATACTATAAATTTTCCAGTTCTACAGAAATCCATTTTTAGCTAATGAGGCTGAGTAAGTTATGTTTGAACTACGTAAGAAGCAGTAATCCAACTGTGATTGTAGATAAGTCTGTACTAATGAATTTCATTCCAAGGTTTCCTGTTGTGTCTTCAAAACTAGAAGTAAATTTCGTATATGTGCTGGTATTTCTCAAGTCTTGTTCTATTATCTAATCACTCACTTTATAACTGCATATCATTTTATCTTTTTAGCTAAAGGAATAATTAGGTTACAGTATGTCTATTGGTTGTTTAATGCTCCGAAAGGAAAACATTAAAGAAGTTTATACATTTATAACATCTGGATTTTCCCTATATATACTTTGGTTTTATAGATACAACTGTTGTAGTTACTCAGGGAAGCACAATCAGTACTGTTAATAGTACATCACTATCATCCACAGGACATATAGAGACATCTACTACGGGACTTAATGCAACTACAACAGTAACGGAGTTATCGTCTACAACGCCTACATCTTCAGAGCTATCAAAACAATCGTCACAAACATTTGGACAATCTACTAATGCTACTGTATCTGTTGTATCAGTTACAGTTTCATCAACAAATGCTTCTACTGCGGTAACCGTCGCAACGACAACTACTACAACGTCCTTTGTCACTAGCGGTAAATCTAATTTTTCTTTCTCTAATTTACTAAAATTGTTTATAAATTCATAAAGCTCACTTAGAAACACAGATGATACAACTATATGTATTTGTAAAGTTTCATATTTTCATATTGCTAATGTTAATGACTACCTTTGGTCAGTCTCTATTGGTACTTGTTTATGTACTTGTTGAATACCCTATCTCAATATTGTACTTGAATGCTGTGGAGATTGTTGAAAGTTACTTTGATATGACAAACTGGTCTGAGTTTGTGTATCAATGACAATTAGGAAGCACTGAACAACTGTTTTATCCTAGTAGGAGATTCTTCAACAGTGTTCACCCAAACTAGAATCATACTTAGGACCATCAAGCTTCTCATGTGAATACCTAACACTTGGACATCATTACTGCTACTTATTCACTTATTCGATTACAATACTATTGTGAAGTTAAGGCAGTCTATTTCATTCCATTCAATGATTCGTCGACTGGGTATCCCTACATTTCAATGTTGATTATGTTGATTCTGTATACCTCTGGTAGATACATTGCCAATTTAACCAGTTAATTTGATGAAATCCACAAATAGTTTAACTTGTAACTAAATATTTAAGATATTCTAGTATGCTTAGTTTAAGTTAATAAGACATTGGAAGAAGCATATTCCAGCTTTGTGTTGACTTTACTTAGTCATTTTCTGTTATCTTATATGATCTTCTTAATTCAATAACTAAAAACTATATAAGTTTATTGTTTGATTTGAATTGTGACTGGCAAGCGGAATGCTTAATGTGTTTCATCCTATTCGGGACTCGTCAGCTGAATGTAGGTACAGAAGGTAAATTCAGCTGACGAGTTTTAAATAGTACAAAACACATATCATGTGTTCAGCTTGTTACTTATGATCCGAATCAAACAATCCTATCTAGTGTTGTTCCTTTGGCTTAGTATTTTTTTTCGAATACATAAAGCTGAATCACCTTCACTGTTCAATAAGTATAATTTGAGAGGATATATATCTTCATGTAAATTCAAACATATTCGACACATGTTATTCTCTCCTCTCTGAGTGGAAATTGTTGCTGAAGGAATGATCAACGTAAAAATGAGGACTAGAGATTTGAGTGAAGTAGTTAAGGGCGTTGACTATTTCACTTATCATAGAAGTTCCATAAGTCCTTGATGGGTTAGTGCCTGACTGAATCTCAGTACTGATTTATGAAGATCGTTTGGCTTCTACTAAGTTACGTCATTTATGATGTATGCGAAATATCCAGTCTTTCAACAAGAGGGTTAGTATAATGGGCGCTGGTCCATTCTGTTTTACTATATAGACGTGAAACATAACCATGAAGGGTGGATAAACATTCAAGAGTTATCGATACATGATCATAGATATCTCCCAACATCGTTCATGTTTCGTAAGATAACTGGTTACGTAATAATGAGATTAGACACTAACCAACTTCTGAGAAGAAGTAATTAATCAGTTTATGAGGTTGTGAATTCTCATCGACTGCAATGGTTGAAACATGTATGTCGAATGCCTAACCCACGCCTACCACAATGAGCAATGTTGACTAATATCCAAGTAGGATGGAAGAAAAAAGTGGGCAGCCAAAGCCAAAGATGGTATCAGTCCATGAAATTGTTGACTGCTAGTTCGAATGGTGTTAGTAGAAGTCAGCTAGATCGCTGAAGACTCTGGGCGATATTAGTCAGAATCGGTTACAGTGGTGTATGCGCATTCATTCTTTGTTTTCCTATAAACTGAAAACTAACGATTATCTCATACCTTTCTTTTTATAAGCTAATTCTTTCTCCCTGGACCATGTTCTATATGCCTGTGTTTTCTTTTTATAACCATTAATAAAGTAACCACTACTTCTAATGATTTAGAGTTAATTTTGCCATATTGAGGAGGTTTAGCAACTTGGATCGGTGCACATATACACCCAAATAGGATGAAACGCCCTTCTTGGATTGTGCTTACCAATCACAATCCAACTCAATCAATATTTCTGTACGACAGCTTTATCGAGGCAATCCGATCAAGATGCACATATGATAACAGAGACTGACCAGTTTCAGTTCATAACAAATCGACAGGAAGATCCAAATACTTTCGAATTATAAATAGAAGACATTATAATTGTAAATTGTAGTTGAATTAATCTCACCTAATTGAAATTTAAACATTCAAACAGTTTACCCAGGAGACTAATCAAAGCTTCTTAAGGGTTGAATTAATCGAAATCATAAAGTATTAAGGTTGAATGTTATAGAAGGTCATATCAACCAATCCAGAATATCTTTTTGTAGTAGGATGAATTTGTATATGCCCATTGATTTGTTATAGACTAAAGCTGATCAGTCACTGTTGCTATATGTGCATCCTGGGCGGATCGCCTCGATATAGCGAATATTCACATGTATCGTTTAATTTGGATTGTGACTGGCAAGTGGAATCCAGGACACGCGTTTCGTCCTATTTGGGACTCATTGGCTGGATGTACCTGCTTCAGTCTGATAAAAAATCAATGGGAATATACAAATTCATCCTACTACCAATTCGCCCATTGCACAAACGTGACTGTCTGGACTCAATAGTCTAGTGGTGTACGCAGTGGCGTTTGACACAAAATGGACTGAGTTCGGATCCCAGTATGAACATCAACATTGGGATGCAGGTACATCCAGCCGATGAGTCCCAAATAAGATGAAACGCGTGTCCTGGATTCCACTTGCCAGTCACAATCCAAATTAAATGATATCTATTTGTGTTATATAATAAGAAATAGGAGATTGACTTCATATTGAATTATGTCGTGGTAGTTATTTAATTGCTTGCAATTGTTAATGACGATATAAGGCTTAGACTGTGAATACGAATAGGTCAACAATTCAACATGCAATTGAAATCTTTGTGTGTATCAAATTAAACATACAGAGGTTTATGATCATTTTTGTAATTTGATATCACGAATTTGTATGAATTAGGCGACCATTCATAACCAAGAGGTACTGTAAAGCTGTCCCATCCTAGTTTGAGACTTTTCAGCAGTGCACATCTACAATCCCATCGGAGATCGAACCAAAAACACTTTGCCTCTAAGGCGAACTCCAAAACATTAGACCACTGAGTTGGCTTCCAACGATTGATAATTTTAATTTGTGATATTTTTGTGCGACCTAATTCATTGCCATCGGTAAGTAATGTTTCACATCTAACAAGGTTGAATTTTACTAGGTCATGTTTTCTCACCAGAACTTTAGGAATTACTTCGAGAAGTTAATCACTTGTGTAGCTGATATTGATTGTAATTAGTCGTTGTGGAGATTGTTGGATTTTGAATTTTATATCATGAGTGAGTATGAATTGTTAAAACATCTAAATAGTTGTGTGTTAAGTTGAAGGAACGCATATGTTGTCCGAAATATGTTTCTAAATCATCATGAGATCTAAGAAGGTTCGAAAATAGATCGATAGTTGCACTAAACTTCTTTGACATACAACAAATTTCGATGGAGCTATAATACATCAGTAAGGTTTCACAGTATATAAAGAACAATCGACAGCTGAACTGATGAAAATATCGACATACAAAAGTAGTATAAACAGATAACATGGAATACAGTAAGCCATTATATAGTGACTGGCAATTAATAAAAAATAACTCTATTGTTATCAATCACTTAATCGTTATTATCAAATAGGCCAACAATCCTATCAACTTAAATCTGTGATAACTTAAATCAACTAAAACTTAGTATTAGTCTCCACTAGCCAACCTAATTCAATAATTAATTGGCTCTCAACAGTGTACATCTTAGATTTCGCCTATCAACGATTTGGGCTGCCTAACGTATAACTTTTTGCACCACTAGGTCAGCATCCAATGGTAGGATTCTCACTTTCATCAATTTATGATATGACATGATGATCATCTATTGTCATCAGTGATAACTAAATCACCTAGACAAATTTATATTCTACCGACAACAAATCGCTAAAAATCTAGGAACATCTTGAAGTCAGTCATAAGTACTTACTTACTTACGCCTGTTACCCCTCTCGGAGGAGCATAGGCTGCTCACCAGTATTCTCCATTCAACTCTGTCCTCAGCAATCCTTTCCAGCTGTCTCCAGTTACTGTTCATTCTTTTTATGTTTGCTTCCAGTTCTCAACGCAGGGTGTTCTTTGGCCTTCCTCTTATCTTCTTTTTAACAGGATTTCAAGTTAGTGCTTGTCTCGTGATACAGTCTGATGATTTACGCAATGTATGTCCTATCCATTTCCAACGTCGTTTCCTGATTTCCTCTTCAGCTGGAAGTTGGTTTGTTCTCTTCCGTAGTAGGCTGTTGCTGATGGTTTCCGGCCAACAGACATTCAATATTCTATGTAGACAGTTGTTGATAAATACCTGTACTCCCCTGAGGATGTTTGCAGTAGTTCTCCATGCTTCAGCTCCATACAGAAGAACTGACTTGACGTTTGAGTTGAAAAGTCTAACTTTGAGATTGGTAGACAGTTGTTTGGAGTCCCATATATTTTTCAACTGTAGGAATGCTGTTCTTGCTTTGCCGATCCTTGCCCTTACATCTGCATCGGATCCTCCTTGTTCATCGATGATCAGTCATAAGTGTATCATACTAAAACTAAAACAACTATCTAGTACACCCTAGTTTTAATTGACACCATATCAATCTTATCAATCTGTGAAGTATTCAATCATACACAAAATAAAATTACGTAATAATTTCATTTTGTTTATTGCATTAACAATACTGTTTAATGTTTTACTTTCCTTTCATGTATCTAGTGAATACATTATTTCAAGTGAAAGCAATTCTTTACACTGTTATTAATGGTAAATATGTTCAATGGATAAATGATTATACTGATAAAACATCTAATGCATATAAAACTTTATCAACAAATTATTGTACATTAGTAAGTTATTACATAATAATATCTATGCTTGATTATTTATAATGTTTACATAGTAACATAAATATTGTTTAATCATAGTTTATTACAGTAAAAGAACACTAATAAGAATGTCTAGTCAATTCTTATTGGCTTAGTATGGTCCATGATACGGAATAGGTAAATTATCTAGGGTAGCCGGATCCTCCACCCGCAGCTTTTCTATGGTTGCTACCGGTCCCAAGCCCGGGTAAAGGAGGAGGGTTGGGCATAGAGCTAGTATCCCTATCCAGTGAAACACATGCTTGCTAAATAAACGCTAACCAGATTATAGAAATTTAACCATAAACCGGATTCTATGTCTGATTTCCCTCCTTCTCACACCTTCCTATAGTCGGTATGGTTGGTGTAAATCGTTACATCTGATATTTGTACTTGAATTAGATACCATGATTTGTTCCTTCCCGAGCCACAGCTACTCCAAAAGAAGGTTATGTATTGTGGCAGCAATAACACATCAGATGAAACCAGAAAACAATGTTTATACATCTCAGATATGATAGTGAATTAATTGATGCAAGTTTACAAATCAATCTTACTGGAAAAATCGATAAAACACTATACGATTGCTTTAATGAACGATTGTATTTTTGGGAGAGGATTTTGAATCCCCAACAGTCCACGTACCTACACAGTTCCAGGCCAAAAGAATAAAAAAAACATGAGCTAGACAAATCATATTCTGGTCCTGGAACACAGACACACATTTAGGCGTCCTACAATAGTTGTCTTCCTCGACCTAAAGGCGGCATTCGACTCTGTTGATCGTGAGGTTCTGTGGCAGTGTCTGTCATTGAAAGGTGTACCAAAGAAGTACATTAACCTTATACAAGCTCTCTACTCTAAAACTACAGGTCGAGTAAGAGCTTATGGCGAACTGTCATCGGAATTCCTCACTTCAAGTGGTGTCCGTCAAGGATGTCCAATCTCCCCATTCTTGTTTAATTTTGTCATAGACATGCTCCTAGATATAACCTTATCTTCATCTGACTTTTCAGGAGTTGACTTTCTACCAGGAGTCTCGCTTAATGACTTAGAGTATGCTGATGACATAGTCCTATTTGGTGAAGACGCTGACAAAATGCAGAGTCTTCTGACTACCCTGAGCAACAATGCAAGCATGTTCGGGATGCGGTTTTCCCCCTCGAAATGCAAAATGTTGCTTCACGATTGGGTTGCATCGGCACCTGAACCAGTGATAAGGAGTGAAGTAGTCGAGCGCGTAGACCACTTCACGTATCTGGGGAGTCTCATCAGTGCTGATGGCCTGGTGACTGACGAAATCTCAGCACGGATACAGAAAGCTCGATTGGCTTTTGCCAAGTTGCGTCACTTATGGCGCAGGCGAGATATCCGCTTGCTAACCAAAGGACGAGTGTACCGTGCAGCAGTTCGCTCTGTCCTACTGTACGGGGGCAAAACATGGCCGTTAAGAGTAGAGGACATTCGTAGGTTACTGGTCTTCGATCATTGGTGTCTCCGAAACATTGCTCGTGTATCGTGGGACAACCGAGTGAGCAATGCTGTCGTTAGGAAACGGGTTCTAGGAAAGGAGGGCAAATCAATAGATGAAGTATTGAAACTTAATCAGTTGAGGTGGTTGGGACATGTGTTACGCATGTCTAACTACCGACTGCCTCGACGAACTATGTTTCGCGGTGTAGGAGTAGGTTGGAAGAAAGCTAGAGGCGGCCAAACCAAAACATGGCAGAAATCGATGAGGTCACTGACAAGTGGACTGAGTCATGTTGGTAGATGTAGGCTGCGTGGTTGGGGTCGGCGAGACGAAAGTCACCAATGATAAGAGACCTTGAACGACATGGCTCAGAATCGTTCGCAATGGCGCATGTGCATCCACTCTTTGTGTTCTCTCAAAATCTAACCTTCTGAATTCTCTATCTTTCTCCTTTCAAATTTATCTCACTGAATTGTACTTTTCGAATCATATCTTCGTTCCCTAATTTTCTGCATTACTGCTAATACTTCTACTATCACTATCACTCTTGGATTTGAACTGACAGTTGCATCTCTGTTCTGATGTGGTATGGCAACCTGAACTGATGTACGTACGTACGAAGTTCTGCGTTGTATCTATCTATTGTATTTTAAACACTCCTTTATATCCATTTATACAGTGAACCTGATCACACAACCAATCAAATAGAAAATTTACATCCATATAAAATGAGATAGTGGTAGTGAACTGGAGTACGTCGAACCACAATTCAATATCTGTAGTTCACAAGTGGGAGATGAAATACTTACAATCGATAGGTTAAACGAGAGGATAGGGAAAGAGGGATACAATAATGATAGAAATATTACGTCTACTTTACACAAAACCAAATTAATTTTAAATAGTCCTCTAAAATATAGTTTCAAAAGAATGTTGTTCTTCATGAATTGGCCAATATAACAGGTTTGAGTTAGACAACCATTAATAACCAGTAAGGATTGGATAGTTACTATGTCCTAGCATGAGATTTTTAAACGATGTGCATGGACAACCCGCACTAACGATTGAATCGAAAACCATATCTAGTGTTAGTCAGTTACAAGTCGATGACAATGAGGACGCACATAATCCTGAACTGATTGAGTTGGAGATATCAATCGTTTAGAGCTAGGTCAGAGGGTTCAACTATTAAGCGTTTGCCGCAGAGAAAATAGGTCCTGGATTTGATCCCTGAAGGGAATGTCGGTGGGTGCTGCTGAAGAGCTCCACTCTAGGACGAAGCAGTCTTCTAGTGCTTTCCGGATATTTAACTCGGACTAATTCGTGATATCATATTGAAATACAAGAATTTCTACAACATCCAAGTGGAAACTTCTTATACAAGTTAGTAACTAATGAAGTAGATAAATATGAATGAATTAAGTACGTGTGCCAGTATGAATATCAGTATGGAAATATAATAAGGTATACTTAGTTGATGAGTTCTAAATAGGACAAAACGTGCCTAATAGATTGCTATACCCTGACGAAATTAAACTTGAATACAGAAAAGAATTGAATACATCATCTGGCATACAAATCGTAGTAAATGTCTGCCTGATGTTATTTGATTGACAGCAAAGTAGTAAATGTATATTTTGTGCATTCAACACTGATTATCCAACTGTATTTTTAATCTTTTGAGAGATGACTCTTCCTAAAGATAACACATAACAGTCGGTAATGTAATGCATAACTCAGAAATAACATCCTTGATTACGTAGTCCGACTATATTAGCTTAAAACGTATCCATCAAAATATTTTCTTAAAAACTCCTGACTATATCCCCCTGATAAACACTATCAGTCTTAAGCAATTCCCCGGAAAACGTGATGTAATGTCAACTTGTGAATGAAAGAATATGTGCTCTTTTTGGTAACAATGGATCTTACGAAGAGAGACAATATCTAGCGTATACCTATGATGCTTCTTCAATCCACTAGTGACAAGTGCACTATTTTATGCAACCAGTTGCTTACGAGTAGCTTTTCCATAGAATGATTTATGAGACGTTTACTTAGTTGCAGGCATTTTGAAACACCGACAGAAAATCATGTAAAAATAGAATCCCATCAAATTGTCTTCAATTATAAACGTACATTATATCATACACTCTATAATGCGTTATTACTTAAGGATTTAACAGTAGAGGGTCTAAGTTAAGAATGGAAACATTCTTCTTGAGGTTGAATACAGAGGTCTGATGAATACAACATCACAAATTGGTTTGAGTTAGAAAACTATTAAAAAGTAGGAAATAGAAATAGAGAGGTATTTCGTAATAGTTTTAGACACCCATCAGTTTCTTGAATCCACCTGATTTAAGTTTCGCTGGAAATGCCTGACGGCTAAACATCTGAACCAGTCAAGTGTCTGGTAGGCAATCATTATTTACTTTTAATTCACTTAATTTGTGAAATAACAAGTGAAAACGACAGCATTTAAAGTATGAAAGAAGAACTGTAAGAAGATAATTATCAATTCAACGGATAAGAAAATGATGTGTAATATTTGATGATAATAACTTGTAAGACAATAAAAGGATAATAGAGGAAAGGGAATAAGCGACATACATGAGTAATAAGACCATAGTAAAGTCGAGAATTGAGCATAATTCTTTTGAATATAAAGATCAGTCTGAAGTTATTGAAGTTGCTAATGCTTTATCTATACGCAAATTTCTAACCTGAACTTCCTTGAATCAGTCCATTTTCTTGTATAAATGATTTTGAAGGCAGACTATTCAAGCAGCTCATTATGTAAATTAACTAAATGTTCAAGAAGTGAGTTGTTGGCCAACTTTCAATCATTTAGTCAGTAGGATTGGTGAAGAACTTTGTATTTCATTTTCTTGAAACAGGTACAAAATAACTCCTTGAAATGATCAACTTATATGGAATCCACACGGAATGGGTAGTATATTATCAGCATAAGTGCCATTAAGAAGAAATAGGAAGTTACTACATTCTTTAGTCGTCAACGGTTTGATGAATATGCTGAATTCTTAAGCATTTAGCAATTAATTTAGGTCATATGCTACCATGATAATCAGACTTCAAAATCATTTATAGGTATAGGACTGTTTCAAAGAAAATTTAGGTCAGGAATTTGTGTACAGTCAAAGCGTTGGCAATCAATCAATCCCTGTTACCCCTTGTAAGTATAGGCCGCCGACCAGTATTCACCAACTAACTTTGTCCTGAGCTTTTCTTTCCAGCCTTTCTCAAGAGCTCTTCATTTTCTTCATATCTTTCTCTGATTTTCCGACGCAATGTGTTCTTGAGTCTTCCTCTTACCCTTTGACCTTCAGGATTCCATGTTAATGCTTGTTTGTGACACAATTTGGTGGTTTCCTCAATATGTATCCTATCCACTTTCAGCTTCTTTTCCTAATTTCTTCCTCAGCTGGATATTGGTTGATTTGTTCTCTGCTATAGGAGGTTATTAGTGATATTCGGCCAACGGATCCAAAGTATTAAGACGTTGGCATCCAACAATTTCAGACACATCTTTATATTCAAAAGAAATATGCTCAATTCTCGACTTTACTATGATCTTAATACTCACATATATTTCTTATTTCGATACCGGTAGATAACTGGCGTATATCGGACAATGATGAACAGTACTACCTATATCATGTCATTATTTATTCAGGAATAAACTTCAGAAATTAGTCATTATTGAGTAGTTTGATTGTAACTGAATGTTGTAAAGATTGTTAAATTCGAAGTAAATATATAGAATTAAATTGAGACGGTTTGTGGAGATCGGTATCAAGCTTAGTTGATGGAATACGTCACAGATTGATGTTGATAGGCTACCATGGGAAACCAGGGAGTACTGGACAACTGGCTTATGCTAGTATGGGACTACTCAGCAATGCTCACTTTAGATTCTATCACAGGAACTCAAGGTTGGTGAACGCCTAACTCTGTACACCACCGGGTCAGTTGGAATCTAACAGTAGAAATGCCAAAACTTCTATCAATTCGCTATATTCAGCACGATCACCCATCGTCACCAGTGATAACTGTCATACTCCTGACAAGTCTGAACTCCACTAGTTACGACTTCTCACTAGAGCTTCAGGAACATTCTGAAGTTAGTCACAAGCGAGCTGATCACTGTAATTTAATTGAAATAATTTGTGGAGATTGGTATTTATGTTGACTGGATTCGTCACAGATTGATGTTGGCAGTGGACGATTAAAAAACAAGGAGTACTGGACAGCTATTTCGTCCTATTATGAGACTCTTTAGCAAAAGGCTAGGCTTTTGTCAACTTGATGTCTTTAGGATGAAATCTAAGGTGTATACTTCTGAGAGGTTACATACTAAGCCGAAACTAATTACAATTCTTTCAATTATTATTGATAATTACGAATTGCTACTTAACAGATGTTTAATTCTTATATGTAACTTATTCAAGAGCATATATATTCACAACCTCATTTCAGAATCGAACTTAGAACTTACTTATTTCCTAATGAACACTTTATCATTATGGTTATATGATTCTAATGAAATGATAATTTACTGTTATAACGCGAGAAAATCAGGGGCTGGGTGACTGAAGCCGATTACTAGTGCCTAGTTGGTAACTGCGCGTCTGCCCTGTGCCCACTTAGTCCCAAGCCGAAATAAGAAGAATACGAGCCAATAGATCAGCCAGACAGACCGCTTCATGTATATGGGGAGTCTCATCAGTGCTGATGGCCTGGTGACTGACGAAATCTCAGAACGGATACAGAAAGCTCGATTGGCTTTTGCCAAGTTGCGTCACTTATGGCGCAGGCGAGATATCCGCTGGCTAACCGAAGGACGAGTGTACCGTGCAGCAGTTCGCTCTGTCCTACTATACGAGAGCGAAACATGGCCGTTAAGATTAGAGGACATTCGTAGGTTACTGGTCTTCGATCATAGGTGTCTCCGAAGCATTGCTCGTGTATCGTGGGACAACCGAGTGAGCAATGCTGTCGTTAGGAAACAGGTTCTAGGAAAGGAGGGCAAATCAATGGATGAAGTATTGAAACTTCATCAGTTGAGGTGGTTGGGACATGTGTTACGCATGTCTAACTACCGACTGCCTCGACGAACTATGTTTTACGGTGTAGGAGTAGGTTGGAATAAAGCTAGAGGCGGCCAAACCACAATATGGCAGAAATCGATGAAGTCACTGACAAGTGGACTAAGTCATGTTGGTAGATGTAGGCTGCGTGGTTGTGGTCCGCGAGACGAAAGTCAACAATGGTTAGAGACCTTGAACGACATGGCTCAGAATCGTTCGCAATGGCGCAGGTGCATCCACTCTTTGTGTTCTCTCAAAATCTAACCTTCTGAATTCTCTATCTTTCTCCTTTCAAATTTATCTCACTTAATTGTACTTTTCGAATCATATCTTCGCTCCCTAACTTTCTGCATTACTGCTAATACTTCTACTATCGCTATCACTCTTGGATTTGAACTGACAGTTGCGTCTCTGTGCTGATGTGGTATGGCAACCTGAACTGATGTACGTACGTACGAAGTTCTGTGTTGTATCTGTCTGTCTATATTATATTTCAAGCATTCCCTTATATATACATAAAATCAGACCGCACAGTAAACCAATTAGAAAATTAACATGAATACAAAACGAGGGAAATAGTGGTAGTGAATAGGAACAACTTGTACACAACTAATTAACTGTAGTCCATAACAAGAGACAATATAATAACAGTAAGTATGCTAAACGGGAGTAAAGGGTAACAGGAATGTAGCAATCATAGAAACAAGATGTTACCTTATAGACAGTTAGAATAATTGAAGTAGTGTTCTGAAACCACAGTTCTGAAAGTTTGTTACACTTCTTTATGGTTCGGCCTAACATTTACACAAATCAATTGTATTTCAGCTTATTAACAGTCTACTAACAAGTAGTACACGTATAAATCAACGTGCATTATGCACTGTAAAACAATTCATTCGAATTACAACAAATTTACAATTGAAACGACAAATTTCAAATGTTATAACTGATGCAGTACAAGGTGATGCTGAAATTCAATTGAAAACATTAATTGGTTCACAATTGAATCAAGTACAATTTACAGAAATTCTACTTAATGGTTATCAAATGCTTAATTTAACAAGTGGAAATTCTTTATCCAATTTTGTAGTAACACGTAAGTAGTATTTATAAGTAGAATATGATGATTTGATAAAGTTTCATTTATGTTAAACAATTGTAATGTGATACTACTTATAAGATTGTAGAATGAATTTGTATATTCCGATTGATTTGTTATAGACTGAAGCTGGTCAGTCACTGTTGCTATATGTGCATCCTGTGCGAATCGCCTCGATATAGCGATTATTCAGAAGTATCATTTAATTTGTATTGTGACTGGCAAGTGGAATCCAGGAAGCGCGTTTCGTCCTATTTGGGACTCATCGGCCTGATGTACCTGCGTCTAGTGGTGTACGCGATAGCGTATGACACGAACCGGACTGAGTTCGAATCCAACTGTGAACATCAACATTGGGATGCAGGTACATCCATCCGATGAGTCCCAAATAGGACGAAACGCGTGTCCTGGATTCCACTTGCCAGTCACAATACAAATTAAATGATACTTATAAGATTGTTTATAATAAGAAAAAAGTAGTAGATAATGAATTATTGTATGAAAATGGTAACAGTAAACAGCCTACAAAGTAAATTGAGAAGCTGGAAGAAGCAAGCCTTCATCAAAATACGTAGGAGATATGACAATAGTCAAATTAAGCAAGTCTACCACTAACATAGATCAAGCAATACAAAGAATGTGCAAATAGATAATTGGAACTAATTGTTACCCCCCCCCCAATTGATTCATTTGATAAATTTTGAGATGGGATTAAGATAATGGTGTTTATCAGAGTGTTATATGATGTAGATTTGTGCAATATACATTCGAAACAATCGGATCACATATACACAGTTCCAGAACAGAGTACAAAAGTGTCATACCTTGAGAATTACGTAGCCAACCATAGTGTGTGAAGAACAGTGACTTTGATAGTACCAGTTAATTCGTGCACATATCTCCGACTATGATTACTACTCCCCAAAGTCGGGATAAATAACACAAGACAACTGATTCAATCGCTAGACAGTTAGATCATATTTCAATCATCCATTTATATACATACAAAACCTGATCATGAAGCGCACCAATAGAGAGAATAACATTTAAAGAAAAGAGACAATTAGGACTAGGGAACACAGGGTACAGACACATAATTAATTGATTATAGTTCCTGAGTGACAAGTACTGTGATAACAGTTTATGAGTTTAGTAGGAGGTTAGTACGATGGGAATATGACAATCTATCTACATATGCTAAAAATGAATGAAATAGTCAACTGGAAAACAGTTTAAAAAGTAAGTCACTTGTCTTCAATTGCCCGATAAATTAACAGGCATATGAACTTCTTTTCATTACAATGCATTAAAAGAGTTATTAATTATTCCTGACATAGTTCTATTGAAACTTGATTTACAGCAGTTGCTATGAATAGATGTCATTGTAAGAAACTAAAATGTTAACCCTAATCTGAGTGATGAAAGTAAATTTGTAGTTGATATTTGTTATGACGTCAGAAGATGCTCTTATGATTGATGCGTATGACTACTTAATCAATACGTCTTTATGTGCACGAGGTTATAATAACAACGTCAACAGGTGATCAGCTAATCCCTTCACGTCTACCCGATGCCGCCTCTCCTCTTCAATCCTTGTGCTGGAATAGGAAGACCACAAAACGATGAATCAACCAATCAGAATCATACTATATTTCAAACATTCCTTTATATATACAAAAACTAAACCACAAAACAGGCAAATTAGAGAATTACCATTCATACAAAAAAAAGAGACAAAGTGGTAGTGAATAGAGGGTAACGTGCACACATTACTTAACTGTAGTTCATCATTAAGAGATGATATACTAACAGTTAATACTCTAGACGAGTGGATACGTTACAAGGAACAGAACATTGATAGAAACACATTGTTTACGCTACATACAACTAAAAGCAATTGAAATGGTCTTCTAAAACATCATACTGACAGTAGGTTATTCCTTTTGATTCATCCTACATAACAATGCTAAATTATAATCAGTTAACTAAAAAGAAAAGTCAATTCACAATCAGTGAACTCGTTGAACATGAATATTATTTTTAAAAAAAAAGTAGTATCTAATCAACTGGTTGTGATTATTCCCGTTTAAGTGTTATGACTCGTGCCTGATACTTTGACTTGTCGCAGACAACTTTAGCACTCAAACGTCTTGAACTTTCCTAGTGGCAAATTCAGGAGACAGAAAAAGAAGTAGACAAAAACTATATTTCAGTAAGGTAGAGTGAGTTCTGTACAAAATAATTGTGTTGTTTATAGTTTTCTGAAACAACAAAATCAGTATTATAATCCATTCAATCCGTACTAAGAAATTTCAACTATTACCCAATCAGAAGGCGTCATGATGAGATTCTGGAAGATTCTGTTGATGAGTGATTGGATGGAATATCTATGGCTCTTTCAAGGATTCTAGACGCTTTGGTGAGGTTTCTGGGAGCCGTCTCACCAATGTTGATTATCAAAATTGCATTATAAGGCAACAATCCTCTACGACCTACATAGTTCGTGTATCGTTAAGTTGAGTAAATTGTTCTCTTTACTCCTTTCACTATTCTATCGTGAAAGTCATCATTAGTAACATCTTTGTAATTTCCTAAATAGTAATTTTTTACTGACGGTTCATGTTACATGGCTTTATTTTATTTCCTACATTTATGTATTTCCTCACAGATGCTTTCCAATATTCTAGTTCAGTGAGATGATGATTTTTAGTTCCTGCTTTATGCTACTCACTAAGTAGATCTTAGTTGCTCTGTAATAATAAAATACTAATGTTAATGTTATATGAAATAAATAAACTATTGTCAAGGCAACTATCATAATAATGATACAGAATTCGCATGAACCTGAGAGAAATAAGTATACAATGAAGACGATTAGAGGGTAGAAATAAAGAATGTTGTTTGTTGCCCTATGCTCCAGCAGGGGTAACAGGTATTGATAGATTGATTTTCATAGAAGTATAATCGCACATGATTATACTAACAATTGGTGAAATATGACAATTAAAGAAATGAAAGTGTAAATTAGAATAATAACGACGAATAAACTAGCATAGTAACCAAAAATATATATTATTCATATTTAGATTACTCTATTGAAAAGTATGTATGTATGATCAACATACGGAGAAAGAAATGAAGTGTGGAAAGATAACTATAAAATAATTTTAGGCTAATGATTTAAGGGAGGACAAAGCGTGGATATAACTTCGCCACTGTGAGCCATGTCATCTGAAAATTCTAACCGGTGGTTATGGCATTCACGAGATTCCTAACCAGGTAGCCTGCATCTACAGATACAACTCATTCCAGAAGTTAGTCACTTTATGGATTAATGTCATGTTTTGATTTGCCCACTCCTACATTAATCATCATTGCCTGTCGAGGTGGACGGTGGTTAAGCACACGTAACACGTGTCTTAATCACCTCAGTCGATGAAGTGAAATCTTTGAAATTCGTTTACATAAATAACCGTATAGAAATTTCAGAACAGATAAGGTTATCTAGATAAGCAGATTAGAAGAGATAATTTTAGAGTTCCATTACATAAATTAGAAAATGGAAAATAACTTAGTAGCAAATGAAAATAAGACTGCAAAGTACTTACCATTACCAAGCTTAGACATGATAATTTCAGATAGATTAAACATTGGATAGATTATTTATCAAATAAGTAATACACATATTTTAGTTGATTAAATACGTCACATATTCATGTTGGCTGGGTACCATTATAAACCAGGGACAACTGGACAGCTGTCTCACCCTAGTATGGGACTCCTCAACAGTACGCACCAAAGACTTCGCCTCAGGTTGGCAAACACCTAACCCTCTGCACCAGCGGGTTAGCTAGCATCTAATGGTAAAATTCCCACTACCATTAGTTGATGATAAATACTGCAACAATTTTGATTTTTCGTTTTGTGTATTATTTAATTTATGCTGATTCAATTCGGTCATTTCGTTATTCTCTGAGGAAGTGACTTGCACTAAGCTACGAAACGTCGAAAAGTCTAACTCCTACTGATTGGAATAACATAAATATATATCAATTGAGATAGTCAATTTTGTGGATAATGGTATTTTTAGTTGATTGAATATGTCACAGATTGGTGTTGGCTGAATACCATTGAAAACTAGAGAGTACTGGATAGCTGTTTCGTTCCACTGTGGAACCCCTCAGCAGTGCATACCCCAGATTCCGCACCGGACGCTTCAGATTGACTGCGAGTGTTTAATCCTCTGCACCATTGGGTCGGTATCCAATGGTAGAATTCCTACTTCCATCAATTTGTGATAAATATGTATATATAAAGCGCGACTTATTTAATCAACTAAAAATGTCAATATCCACAAAAATATCCATCTCAATTGAACCATAATAATGAGCTCACTAGTGATTAACTTCAGGATGTTCCTGAAGCTCTAGTGATCAGTCGCCAAAGAGATAGTTATCATCAATGATAACAGACAAATGTCGCGCCATATATATACGCACTGCTGAGGGTTTCCACACTAGAACGAAACAGCTATCTAGCGCTTCCTGGTTTTCACTGGTACCCAGCCAACATCAATCTGTGACATGTTCATTCGACCAAATATATATATATATATATATATATATATATATATATGTCGTTGTTATAGCGTCAAAAGTATTTTTATCAATTATCAGTCGATAACAGAAAGAAGAGATATCACGATATAAGGGATAATAAGTGAGAAATTCAGGTGAAACCCATTGTAGGGTCAAAGATTGAACCAGTTTCATTTGTGAACACGGTTCTCATTATTGTATGTGTATACCAATGGCTTCAAAAATATGTAGAAAGCAGAAACCTATTGACTTTAATGAATTCCTTCTAACCATATAGATAATTTTATAAGATGAATTTGAGTTAAGTGATTTGTAGTGATGAAATATTCTATAGTGATACTTCTAATGCCATTAATGTTGCCTTATCATAACTATACAGGATAATGTTCTCTAAATTGCTGGGATGCCTTAGTGCATTGAACAGTCAATATATCTTACTCCACATGAATAAGTGAATCGATAAATACAACTGGAAGATGTGAAATGAGATCATTTATCCTAAGAGTTATACATAAGTAAGGCTCCATTTGAAAACACCTGGTTGATATCCTTGTGATAATCGCAATGAGAGGCTAGAGATACTTAGTAAATATCGGTCAAAGTAGGTCCAGTGTTCTTTCACTACTTAAATAGCATTATTCTTTCGTACACACATTTTCTTTACTCCTTCTTGATAAATTATATTGTGGTGGTACTCCTGTAAAATTGATATCATCTTGCTAATGTGGTATAAGGAATTTAACCTAGGCGAAAAATATGTGCCAAGTTCCAAGTTGTTCATAACGGGATGTTTAACACATTCAACACTTACTAGAATAAGCATTCCTTTTGGTTTTTCTTTATCTTCTAATTTACAACTAGGCGCCGGGAAGCGTTCTATATGTTCAAGTGTAGAAGTTTCCACACTGTTTTATTAGTAATTGAGCGCATGACTTCAGTCTTTTAGTGGCATACATATTTTTTTATTATCAAACGAAGTGCTAATTTACATACGATACTTTTAACGACTGACGTGGTAATATCCGGAGCGATTGGTTGTATGTTCGAGTCTCAATGTGAACATCAAGCTCGAATGATATACATAAACTTAAACAGCGAAATCAATTCTCCATAGAAACTAACTTTAGGAGATATTATTTTATGAAAACACTTAACTTATTTGATGAATATGAATGCATATCTACTAGTGTTTTTGCTTGGGTACTTTAAGCTAAGTGATTTAATTCAGCAGCTTTTACTTACACTTCTTAAGTCAACTCTTTAGATATTCTATGAATAATAAAGCATTTCGTCTACTTAGTATTGTTTGTGACTAACTGTTCTCTTGGTTTGAACTATCTTTGTTGTATTCCTATTGACGTAATCATTGATCATGTGATTGATTGAAGCTGTTATTTGTAGATTAGTAGATTTAATCTACGTCAGTATATCTAATCATTGAAAGTTATGCTTCTACAGACTATCCATCATTTTCAGAATTTCTTAGTTCTAGAATATGATAATGCTATATACGTCTACTTCAGAGATTATACTTTTTTCCTATCAAAAATATAAAATGAATTGACTGTATTAGTTTGTTGACAACATCAATACTGAACAATTTCGAGAAGTTTCTATGTAGTTTCAAATATGATAGCAGGGAACTTTCCGAATCGTACTGCTTTCTATTTACAATTTGTTAGTTAGATAAGCTTACCATATGCTGATGTGACCCACTGTGAGCATAAACACTGCGAAGAATACAAACCAAGATTATGAATCTTAAATAGAAAGAAACAAACTGTATGGATTCTACTTTCTAACTGAAAATCCAAATCTAAACATACACATGAATTAACACCGTGCTCTCAGAATGAACATATAACAATAGAGATTGATCAATTCCAGTTATTAACTACATCCACTTTTAAACTATAGACACTTAATTTTCAAGGGTTATCTAACCAAGGTCAATTCATGTTGTTATTTGGATTCATTTTCCACGGTGTGGGCAGCCGGGAAGTGACAACCGCTCTCATACCCGCAAAAGCATGATCCTACTATACGGGAGCGAAACATGGCCGTTAAGAGTATAGGACATTCGTAGGTTACTGGTCTTCGATCATAGGTGTCTCCGAAACATTGCTCGAGTATCGTGGGACAACCGAGTGAGCAATGCTGTCGTTAGGAAACGGGTTCTAGGAAAGGAGGGCAAATCAATCGATGAAGTATTGAAATTTCATCAGTTGAGGTGGTTGGGACATGTGTTACGCATGTCTAACTACCGACTGCCTCGACGAGCTATGTTTTGCGGTGTAGGAATAGGTTGGAAGAAAGCTAGGGGCGGCCAAGCCAAAACATGGCAGAAATCGATGAAGTCACTGACAAGTGGACTGAGTCATGTTGGTAGATGTAGGCTGCGTGGTTGGGGTCCACGAGACATAAGTCACCAATGGTTAGAGACCTTGAATGACATGGCTCAGAATCGTTCGCAATGGCGCAGGTGCATCCACTCTTTGTGTTCTCTCAAAATCTAACCTTCTGAATTCTCTATCTTTCTTCTTTCAAATTTATCTCACTGAATTGTACTTTTCGAATCATATCTTCGCCCCCTAATTTTCTGCATTACTGCTAATACTTCTACTATCTCTATCACTCTTGGATTTGAACTGACAGTTGCGTCTCTGTGCTGATATGGTATGGCAACCTGAACTGATGTACGTACGTACGAAGTATTGTGTTGTATCTGTCTGTCTGTCTGATGAATAGAAATATCATGTGCATAGTGATAAAGTAACTAAGGTGATCTTATATTGCACAACAATCGTCTGTTTTATTGAATATCAATTGTCATTATTAACTATGCAAATTCATTGCTAAACATTGTAGAATGATAGAATGTTTTTTTTTCTATTATAGGTACGTCACCAACTATTACGTGTTCCCAA
The DNA here is from genome assembly GCA_025215515.1 of Schistosoma japonicum. NCBI lineage: Eukaryota > Metazoa > Platyhelminthes > Trematoda > Strigeidida > Schistosomatidae > Schistosoma > Schistosoma japonicum. The sequence continues at coordinate 21,830,070 of CM046065.1, forward strand.
ACTCAATCAATTTGTGGACAACATGCATCATGTAGAAATACTGACAATGGTGTTACATGTACTTGTGATCCAATGTGGAAAGATGTGAATCCAAGTGATCCTGGACAAAATTGTACACGTATGTTATAGAATTTTGTTAATACAATGAAAACACAAGAAATCACAAACTGATATCATTAATTAGCTTGTGTTAGGTAACTAATGAAAGCAAAGAACTGGTAGTAAACAGTTATTCTGAATGTTAGGTTCTACAACAGTATTTACACACAACAGCACAAGAGAATTTAACACATAATATTCAGGTTTTACAGCAGACTTCAAATTGTTAAGATGTTGAAGCGATCATAATGCCGCGGCATCCGATTGTTGACATATTTGACTTTAGTCACTTCACGATGTATTTACTTAATCCCGCTTCATGACATCAGTGGGTAACTGCCTGACATCTGATATGATTAAACTCCACTAGTCTCAACATCTCACTAAAACTCTATTGATTACTTACTGAAATTAGTCAATGATGAGTCATATGATACTGATTATTGTGGAGACTGTTGAGTGTCGATTTTATATAACTTAATGGTCTGACTTATTAACGGTTATGATCCGACCCAGTGCCCTAGTGGTCGTGTTTGCTGCGTAGCCTTATCCAGCTTTTCCCCTAACTCCGAAATAGGTTACTGTCAGTACCTCACCGAAACGCCGAGGAATAGTACCAGCGCCACTACTTCAGTTATGCAACTCGACATTAAAAGTTGTTTCTCAAAACTTATCCGTATGCTACTATAATTTAATCCTACCCTGTAGATCACCACCAACTTCTAAATTTCACTATGTAATAACGATAGCATCAACAGTGTCTTCATTAGATATCATTACAAAAGAGTGGACTTGAAATCAGCTGAGCATTGATATGCATAGTTTATGATCAACAGCAGAGGAACAATTCAAATTAAATCAATTAGTTGTTATGTTAACCATAATGACTTACTGATCTGAGCATGTTAATGTCAAGTATGTTAAAGATGATACATCAATATGTGTAGCTAATTTATGGTGAACAAAATCGAAGTGGAAAAAGTGAATGATAAATATTAGTAAGGTGAAAGGATAGAGATGATTTGTCAATGTGTTTGTTGTGTGAGGTTGAATGCATTGGTTGCACTTATGACTGTTAGGAAACGACGTCCAACTTGGATGAATCATAAGACCTTCTTATGTATTTAACGTTGTTGGCTTAAGTAACACATACGAAAAGCCTGAACTACTCATCTTTCTTATTAATGTGAAAAGCTTTTTCGAAGGTAATAAATACTGCTTTAGCAGATTTCATTTGTAGTTTGTCAATATCTACGAGATTATTAGGTGATGTTTTGCGTCATTCAAATACTCTTTGATACGACTTCAAATCCCTAAGATTCTCCAATGTAAAAAAATATCATAATCAACATATGAGCTTGTAGACGAAATTGTGTGAAGCTGAAACAAATCTCTTTTCAAAGCAAACACGTCTAACTAATGCATTCAATCTCACACAAAAAACACATTCACAGGTTAACTCTACTATTTCACATTACGAATATTTATCATTCACTTCAGTTTTGTTAACATAAATAACCTACACACATTGATCTCTTATCTTTAATATACTAGACATTTACATGATCAGACCAGTTAGTCATCACGGTTAGTAATGAAATTAGTTGATTTGATTTCGATGATTGAGTTCGCCACAGAATGATGTTGGTTGGATACAATTGGAAACTACAAATTGATGAAAGTGAGGATTCTACTATGAGATGCTTCATCAGTAGTACTAGGGTTTAGGCGCATAACAAATTGAAAGCCCTAGGTTCGACTCTCCTAGTGGCATCAAGGGAGCACACTGCTAAAGAGTACACATAAGTTTCTAGTGCTCCTTGGTTTTGGATGCTATTTAATTATTTATTACCAGGGAAAAAAAATTGTCAGAGGTATGAAGGTGATCATCACTTCCCGGTTGCTGACGCCATGAAAGGAATCATCTTCATGATGTGCATGAATGGCGAATTGAGTAAGGTTTGGTCTTAAAGACCCAGTAGCTTGAACTGAGTTAGAAAGTGAAATTGATTGAAGTAGGTCACATACGATCCTAGCGAGGTTTTTGTTGCGTTAGCTGTACACCAGTAAGAGCATTACAGTCAAAGACGAAAATCCGTCAAAAAGAAATGTGCAATCTTAGTGTCGTTTTTTTCTAGCCTTAGCCTTCTTTTGTAAGAAGGCAGTACCGCTGTTATGCTGGTTTTCTGAGGTAAACACCTTACTACTGAAACAACTCTGTACAGCAGGCAGTATGGACTTTACTTTTACTGCTTTGTTTCACAGCTCATCAACTGACTTGTCTGGCTTGGTAGGACCTTAATTGTGTCATCACAATGAGAAAGCCTGATCACTCTAACAAGGTAGCAGCAATCGTTGGGCAAGAAAGAGACTCAAAGACACAGTGTTGGAAAACTAAGATTCCCTACTCATTAAGACTTTATAAATAGATCATTTATGATAAAATTTTTTCTGTTTTTTCTTGCCTTCACCAATTAGTACATCCTGGAACAATTGCATTAATCGTATTCGCTGGAATTCTATTAGCTATTGCTATTGGTGCATTAATCTATTTTCTAATTCGTACTGAATCAATTAAAAAATTACGATTAAAACAAGTTATGTAATAATTGAAAGTGATTTCAATTAACTGAATTTATGTAGTTACATCTATATGTGCCAATATACACAGTTGACATGTTTTATTTTTATTTCAAGTACTGTGTCCTTTTCTTCCTATTCATTTTGGTATATTCTTATATAGCATAGTTACTAGTTTGTTTATTGATTTTTGAAGTAAATTAGGAAGATTTTATTTACAAACATTGTTTTCTTCTTAATTGGGTGTTGTAAGAGTAGACAGATTATAATTTAATATCATAGAATGATCAGTGTTTGACAACCATTGAAAATGAAGAAGCGATGGACGGTTGTTCCATTCCTGTATGGGACACGTAGGTAGGATACATCCGCGACCCATTCTTCCAAGGATTAAGCCCAGGATCACCAAGCCTTACAATGAACTCTTAACCATATGACCACTAAGCCAACCGGCGTTGAACAGTGGTTAATTGGTTAGGCATGCACTGTGAAACCAGGTTCTGGGTTCGATTCCTGGTAGGCTCATGAATGCGTACTAGCGAGGAGTTAGCGATATCAAATTGACTTGTTGATTAGTTACAAACTAAGTAGTCAGTATAAATTACGCTTGTGACAGTCGCCACGACTGAAATTTAAAGACACCAACGTTTCATCCGGTAACTTGATCCGAAATCCTTCAGAGTGAAAAGAACAAAATCAAACTCATTGTATTCGACAGTGTTAGATCATGATTGGATACCACTAAAAACAAGGGTATACTGGACAGCTGTTTTGTCCTTATATAAAACTCCTCAGCAGTGCGTACCTTCGACCCCGCAAAGGGATCTAAAGCACGGCCTCCAAATCGGTAAACACGAAGCCGTCTGAACGAACGGGCCAGCCAACAACTTATAATGAAATCCGCATAACCATCAATTTGTGATGTAGCGTATCATTCATTGTCATAAGTGGCAACTTGATAATGCAGGAGGTGAAACAGTTATTACAAACATTAATCTAACTATACATCGTTCTGTCATTTTTATTATTTCAAAATCAAATATATTCACGAGTAACTTTTCTACTTACTTTTGGAAGCTTTAAATTTGTTTGAGTAATTGTAACATTAAGTGTTTGCATTGTAGAGCTTTCAAAAAAATAATTAGAAATGAACTCAACTATTAAAATGACCTTAGTGATTGCCTGGAGAAAACTTGCTAATGGAACTTGAGTTATGAATATGATGGTGATTGGTCGGCAGTGGTATGCTGGAATGGCCAAGACCTACCTCACAGATATGGATGGAGAGAACAAGCACTGATGAATGAGAGAGAACATCAACTCGTTTATTGACTAAAAACAATAGTTTTATATATATACTGAACCAAACAGTAACAGAAAATATACAATGGAGACTGGACTAGGGAAGTTATGTAAAGAAATTTGGATAAATGAAGTTATATTAAGATAAAAAGTAACTAGAGAAGAAAAACAGACATGACATTTAATGAGTCTACGAAAAGCTGTTTTAGTTTGCCACCACGGATATTGTGAAAAACTGCTTAAGTGTGCATAGCAACAAACTGATCAGTTTCACTTCATAACAATATTCAAACAGAGGCACTAATTTTTGGCGAGCTACAGAATCCGAATGATTCATTTTAAATCTTGAATTTGCAAATGTCCGTTGTAAATGTCATAGTAGCTCAGTTTGATAATCCGAATGAACGATTCAAATATATTGTGAGTCACTGCCAGTAATAACACCATTAGGGATAACATTCCAATACTAAGCACCCATCCCTTATATAAACTAATAATTTCCAAATATGACACTTAACACATTAAAAACTGCTATTTCTATCATCCAATAAAGTAGAGCAATAAGTCTACCCCGCTAAATAGACTTTGGAATGATGATTTCTTAAATGTAGACTCATTTACATTTACAAAATTATATAACCTCAATATTTCTAACCAAGAACGTTCAAATTGAGTAACACTGCGTGCAGACAAATATCTAACTGCAACCATAATCGGTTAGATGCTTACTGCTACTTCATAATACTTCCTCACATGCTAGAATCAGATACACGCAACGATCTGTTCGGCTCTTAGTTCAAATAGTCAATAGATTTTTTCTGACCATTAAGAAAAGCTTCCTAAATTCCGAATAGAGGGGGTAACGATTGAGTTGACTGGATTCACTAAGACACTGTTTGACTGCAATTTACATCTGAGGAACGCTGAAAACCGAACTGCGGACGTTTTAATATACTACCTGAGATTGGATCGCTGTTTCTTTGTATTATAGGTCTTGTTGTGCTATTGTTTACATAATCCTAATTAATCTCTGTTCTTTTTATCGCACTATTTTGGCACTAGTGTTAGTTACTCTCCTTCATGTGTCCCCCTTCGGGAAGATTTCAGTAACTGTAAAACTCTAAATCATAACAATAAAATGAAAGGCCTATTTTATGTTTTCAAGTTATTTTGCTGTTCTTGTAAATGTGAATCATGCATCACAGAATGTGCTTACGCATCGTTAAGCAATCGGACATCTATTTCACTTAAATTCACTACCCCACTGGTAATTGAAACCACGATCACGACATCGGCGCTCAATAGTTTCTATATGATGACACATACAACACCAATATAACAGAAACCGAACGGTTAAGATGTTTTACTAGAGCTCTGAAATACCCTACTGAAGCGATGTGGCGGTAAGTGTATCTTCAATAGAATTTCACAATGGGACGAGATAGATTTCCCAAGCTCTTGTAAGGTGAACAAAATTAATGACAGTAAATGCACACACGACCTGACGTTCAGCTTATTGTCACTGAATGTTGATCCATATGCAGATGGTTTATGTCGGTTCGGTAGTTACCGAATAAAAATTATTAGCAAAATGTTATTATAATTCATCTTACTAAATTACTTAGATATTATCTCAGTAACTGATTTGAAATGAGCAAGATAAATGCTAATGTCCTTCGAACAAAGTCATCGAAATTATTATTGCAATGAGATGACAATAAAACATACATTAAAATTAGGTTTTATTTCGAATAAAATCAATTTTAGTTATTACAAAGTGTGTGGGATGCGAAAATTCCCAAACAGACACTTATTTACAAAATAAACTAAAAGAGTTTGTAGAGTCTGATTCTGAACAGATTTTCATTACAACCAAATGTAATCCAATGTGATTGTATGCAACCGATATCATTGTATTCATACTCAACTATTGTGCAGTAATTACCCAAGTTAATTTTGTAACGCTTATTGTGTTGATTTTATTTCTTTTAACTGATATGTAAATGTACTAATAAAACAGTTTAAATCAGAGAAATGCTGGAGGATTTTAATAATGATGAAATTTCCATCTAGGCAATAAGAAAGGACTAGAGAAGCGAAAAAGTTTCTTTTCAATGAGACATTTATCAAAGTAATACACAGACATATACTTATGTAAGGTTTAAAATCATTACCAAATAATTGATAGTGTGTTTCATCGGTTCAAGAAAGACTAGAAACACTTTGAGTAATCTTGTTGAACTAAAGATTTGAAATTGTACTGCCAACAAATAGAGTGGGCATGTACGATAACTAAAGGATATTAATTAAAACATAAGACAGACAACACCTAGTAAGAAAAATAAAACTTAAAAATATCGAAAAATTTACAGCCCAAAACAAAAAACAAAGGTCGACTAAAAAAATGACAAATCTACCATAACAACAAAAAACATAAGAGAAAGGGAGATAAAAATATGAAAAACATCAACAACTAAAACACCTTAACATAATGTATGTACAACCTAGCCAAGAAAACTGGCTTCTAAGAATAAACGAACAAAAAATATGCAGAAACAAAAGTGGCCTAAAAAAACAATAACAAGATAAGCAATAAGGAAAAAACAAGAAAAACCTTCAAAAAAGCAGGTATACAGAAAACATACATTAGGAAAAAAAAGACTAAAAAAATTCGAAATCAAAAACTATAAAAAAGAAATCTTGAAGACGTTAGAAGAGAACAAACTAAAAACTCATGCAACATACAAGTGTTCATAAAACGCGCAGAAAATATAAACATCTAACAGCAAAAACCACTCACCAATTCATCACCAATAAATACACTATCTCATTCCACATCCAACGTATTTCACAACTCAGCTCCAACATGACTAGAAATAATATCAAAAAAATAATAAGTGATAAAAGACACATTACATCATAACTTCATCAATAATATTGACAACGACACAACACAACATCAAGGCAAAGTTGGTATCAGATATACTAAGGATATTGCGTCACTGATGACTCAGAAACACGGACCTCTATATCATCATGGATACAATCACAAATACAACTAAACTATCTATTACAATACATCATTTACACAACACAAATCAAATGTCAAATTCACAGTTCATATCGATATCATCTATAAAATCATCACTTCTCCAATAAACGCCACCAATACACTACATCTCTGTCAGTTGAGTACAATACAGCTGCGACAAACACCTGCAATATACTCAGCAAGACATTGCAATATCGCCCTCACTTACTTAACACAAACGTAACACCACGTCCGGTTAGAACAAAAAGGGCTGACAACACACTGCATCACATTATTATACACATATATCCATTCAACACAACCACGATAACATCGCCTATTACAACAAACATCATTCATATACATTCTTCAAGCACATACACAACCCCTTCACACTTCACATTCATCCAACATTCAATCAATAAAGCACTAATTCGCAAATTACACACATGTTCACACTGCTTGAAGTTATACTCTCAGAAGAGAATAACCTTCAGACAATGTCATCCATGTACCTGATATTTACAACTAACGAGATCAGTCGAGTCTCGCAGCCGTCAATTCAGGAAACAATACATTCTACTCCACCCCAACACATATATACACAGATAAAACAACAACACAACTACTCACTTACCTCAACAACCCCGACACACCAAGGAAACACATTTCTACAAAATCACCAACTCACTCAACACATCTGAAAAGTAAACACAAAACAATACTATCGTCAGATATATCCACCGACACCCCAACATCAAAAACCAATAGAAAACACATCTACTACAATTACCTCAGAAAGACTAATCAAATACCTCATGAAACTTCAGGTAAAGGCTAATCTTCATCATCTATAGACAGATATACAACATCAATCATAACCAATCACCAACAATAAAACTTGTTCTCACTTTATGAACTCATCACGTCAATAACCGAAATGAGCTTGATTCAGTGAAACCATTCCATATACCTGCTGCACTTCATAACAACTGAAATCCACAGTCTCAGTTGGAGCTACGCATACAGGAATACAAACAAACACAAAACAACAGTCAATCACTCAGTTACCTATTTACCTTCACACATAAACCTAAACACTCTATTACACTTCTCATGATATACATATATAAATATAACTGACATTCAACAATTCATCACTAAATATGCATCGCTGGCCATCATACATAACTTACAACTCCACAAACTAATTCGTCTACATCTAACAGACAACAACAAAATAATACAATACGTTGTAATGCAACAAGTATTATTATCAATAAAATAACTCAATACAAACCGGAAACATAGACCTCTATATCTTTATTAGCACATTAGTATAGCCACTGCCAGTCTCCCCTCCTATAAAACACCATCTGAACAGACACCGACAACCACACTGACACACATATATACAAAGATCACACCAGCAAATCTAAACACACATTTACATCATTCCCAACACAACGGTTAATGCATTACACAACTATACATTGACATTTTCAACGGACATCATCAATAACATTTCATTTCATCTTACTCCACTAACCACACATCCCTATCCCCTTCTATACAAAACAACAATACAGTATATTTCACACAAAATACTCCTATCCACTGATAAACATATCCAAAACTCAATTACGCAAATTGTTTACATAGTCCAAAAAGGTGCTCCCAACGAGTAAACTACATCAACCGATAAACGACTGGAAAACATTGTCCAAACAACTGTGCTTCAAAATCATACATAAAAAACACTTTCGAGTATAAACTTTATACTCACTGAAAATGTGGTATGACAACTTGAACCTATGGGTGGATTTACCTGGTTCTACGTTGATAATGATCATGATGACGACTCACTGAAAATCATACTCCGATAATTAATACACGTCGAATGGACCACTGTCTTTATTACAGAAGACTAAACTTAACAATCGTCAGAAACCTTACTATACAGAATGCAACACGGAAATTATGTCTCATACTATTAACTAGACAAATATTACACTCGCTTACAGAAACACCACACAAAACACCAGTAAACAACATGCAACATTCTAACAACGAGTAATGCACGCCACACTCATCGTCTAGACACGCCTCTAGTGAACACGATGCTAAGATAGCAGCCAATTCACACGTGTCAACTCTTTACCTGGACGTCAGAATTAGTCCACAGTAATCAATCATGTGGCTAACAGTCAATCCAGGAGTATTCACTATAAACACAGAAATCAAACTAAAAACTCATACAACATACATGTGTTCATAAAACGCGCAGAAAATATAAACATCTAACAGCAAAAACCACTCACCAATTCATCACCAATAAATACACTATCTCATTCCACATCCAACGTATTTCACAACTCAGCTCCAACATGACTAGAAATAATATCAAAAAAATAATAAGTGATAAAAGACACATTACATCATAACTTCATCAATAATATTGACAACGACACAACACAACATCAAGGCAAAGTTTGTATCAGATATACTAAGGATATTGCGTCACTGATGACTCAGAAACACGGACCTCTATATCATCATGGATACAATCACAAATACAACTAAACTATCTATTACAATACATCATTTACACAACACAAATCAAATGTCAAATTCACAGTTCATATCGATATCATCTATAAAATCATCACTTCTCCAATAAACGCCACCAATACACTACATCTCTGTCAGTTGAGTACAATACAGCTGCGACAAACACCTGCAATATACTCAGCAAGACATTGCAATATCGCCCTCACTTACTTAACACAAACGTAACACCACGTCCGGTTAGAACAAAAAGGGCTGACAACACACTGCATCACATTATTATACACATATATCCATTCAACACAACCACGATAACATCGCCTATTACAACAAACATCATTCATATACATTCTTCAAGCACATACACAACCCCTTCACACTTCACATTCATCCAACATTCAATCAATAAAGCACTAATTCGCAAATTACACACATGTTCACACTGCTTGAAGTTATACTCTCAGAAGAGAATAACCTTCAGACAATGTCATCCATGTACCTGATATTTACAACTAACGAGATCAGTCGAGTCTCGCAGCCGTCAATTCAGGAAACAATACATTCTACTCCACCCCAACACATATATACACAGATAAAACAACAACACAACTACTCACTTACCTCAACAACCCCGACACACCAAGGAAACACATTTCTACAAAATCACCAACTCACTCAACACATCTGAAAAGTAAACACAAAACAATACTATCGTCAGATATATCCACCGACACCCCAACATCAAAAACCAATAGAAAACACATCTACTACAATTACCTCAGAAAGACTAATCAAATACCTCATGAAACTTCAGGTAAAGGCTAATCTTCATCATCAATACACAGATATGTAATATCAATCAATAAACCTTGTTTTCATGTGTTAGTTCTGGCCATATTTAAGAACTTTTTCATCCATACAATAATAGTATTTCTACTAATTTTTTGGGGGGTTCACCGGTTACCATTTACGCTAAATTTCAGATTCAAGTGTTTGTGTTTCTTTATTACTTTAATTTTTACGTTTCGCAAATTTCATTTTCTTTACTGGTAGTTTAAATTTGAGCGGCTTCCAGGGTCGTCGGAATGAAATTTTCATAAGACAAAAGTGAGCCATTCAACGTTCCTTTTTATCCCGTCCGTAAATAGTCGATTGATCACAAACGTTTTTTTAGCCGTCCTACATGTCGTTACTTTTTTTCTAATTGATATTTGAATAAAGCTCGCCTCGACGAAGTCTTAAACCACATCCTCTGGAGAGAGAAGACCGTCCGCAGTGTGACCGAATGTATGGTTGGTTACATTATGATCGTAATAGCTTGGGAAATCGCAAAGTATAAGACTGTATTCTCAGAGCGTTATTGTATGCACGTTGGACGTTACGTTTGTCACCTATAAAGTATCTCTGGGAGACAAATCGAATTCCGAAAAAGCGATTAGTTCCCTAAGAATGTAGCGGTAAGAATGGGATAAATCGCTAGCAGTTGCTCTGGTTGTACGACAAGCGTAACTTGGTCATACCGGGGTGCACTTCGAGAGATCCGGGTAGGCTCCCTATATTTTATAAGCTGGGTTGAATTGGCGTTATTCATATGTATCCCGTCAGCAACTGAAGGAAGCGATTTTGAGATCAGAGGTGAACAAGGTAAAAAAGAGAATAAAACATCCGTAAACAAAAGCCCATTAAGACCATCTGCAACCACTCACGTGCGAAATTTAAACTGGCGCTTTATTGTGTCCTGCGATTAATTAATAACGAACAAAAGATGCTCACGAAAACATTTAAAGAAATTTACTTCTGTTACATAAAAGATCAAACATTAATGATTTATGACCATTATATAGTTATGAATAATTAAAAATCACTGCATGTTTTTCAGATAAAGCAGAACGTCGTTACAATTGTAACGATGTCGGCCGTTAAAATGGATCGAGGCACCTCCTTTGCTTCCTCCTTTTCCATCTATTCTTTCCTTCTTACTAATACTCCCCATATTCACTTTGTTTCCTAGCATTCCACTTTATTCCCCCACATCGGAGCCTACCTTATATCTTTTTATCCACTTTGTTTCCTCCTCATGTTTATCCCTCTCATCCCATTCATTCCCACTTGGGAGTCCATTTGTTTAGCCACTTTCATCTTGTTTTCCGCTGTATTTCTTCTCTCCACCCTTTTCTGTCAGGTTCATACAATTTTTTCTGTTTCTAAACATTGTTGACTTTAACTTTACCAGTTTTCCTAATTACCTCACCAGAACCAAGTAAATCATTTTTAACACATATTTAGGTTTAATCTGGTTAATATCTTACCCAAATCATACACTATTCGAAACACTAATTAAAATACGACGGCTATGGTCGAAATTTTAAAATCTTGACTTGCCATAACTTCGAGATCTCTGTGAGTTGAAGACTGGCGTCAGGTAGCTTTCATTAATATGGTGGTTGTGGCCACTGTTCTAGTAAATACATGTAGTGACAAACTTCCCCTAATTGACTAGAATAACCCAAAACTTTTACCGAAATGCTAAAGGGTCAGGGAAGGCTTGAATTCCCCTCATAGTATTGTCAACTTTTATTTCTTGACATATTCCTAATATTAGTTCAGGAGGACAACCAAGTGTGTTACAGTTTGTCACAATAATCAACGACGTAAAATATCCGGTGTCATCGATTTTCTTATATGCAGCATGTTTGTGGCAAGCTGGCAAAAGACGATTGATCAAGCTACCTTCCCGATTTTCAGGACTACTTCTAGCTTTTTGGTATCATTCAAAAACGTTGTCAAGATATGCAATTGCACTTGTCCTAGTTATGGCTACCGATTAGCTGTTATGCACATCCCATGAAGCCCTAGCTTTCGTGAATAAGACGTTTTACTTTGCTATTCGTGGGGCTTGCCATCTAAATTTTACTCACATTCTGCCGTTGAATAATTTTACTGTTCCATCCATTATTCTCCCTAAATTGCAATTCTAAACTAACAACCTATTTCAGAAACGTGATGGACGATCATAGGTTATGCGACAGTATAGGTTGGTGTTTTCTTTGGGGGTAACAATGGTAGTGTTTCTAGGTTAAAGCGCACTTTCACTAATCAAGAAACTCGATTCTGGAACTCTGAAATTTTAACCCTTTTCTTTCTGAACTTTACCTCTCATGCCTCCTGGCGGAGCCTACATTATTTGCGGATTACCACAATACTAACTACAATTGAATTGGAGTCAGTCTTGAAAACATATGCTGTTCAATCGACCATGACTGCTTACGCGAAGGAATCGTAGTATAGAATTAATTACACATCACTTCCATCCGTTGATCATCACATCTCATTTTGTCTGCTTCGTAATGAAATTAAGCTCATCTCCTGGCAAAAATTAGAATCATCAGTCTCATAAGGAAAAAGTGTGGTGCCTGGAGTTTACTTTGACCTGGGAGGATTGGACACCTTATAGGACCCTGCGAAACAAGTTCTCCATTGTAATGAAATAGTTTGAGACAAACTACCAGACTTTCTGACAAGTGACATTTCAAAAGCTGTTGTTTAGCAACTTAGGTAGAAAAGACAATCAGACCTTAGGTTTGTTGATTTAAAATTAAATAATATAACACAGATGGCATCTTGTGGTTGTTGATATACTAGCCAGCGGGTCGTGGTCTGATTTTTCTCAAACTTATAGTCAGAACAATTATCAACTAATTTTTCCTTCCAACATGGAATTCGGCTCTCTTATTTTCCAAGGAATACGGAGGCAATAGGATTCCTATTTACCACCTGGTTTAGATTAAATCTATTCTTAAATCCCTAAAGAATAAGCAGACCTACTATATTTCCCCGTTTTACATTTTCTCAAGGTGCCCACAAGTTGCATCCATGCAACCTTTTGAGTGGAAGAAAGGCGTGGTTGTACCTTAACATGAAGGGTTAGCAAAGTGGAAACCTACCACTTTCGTCCATATTCCTTACTCTCAGCAATAGATGCAATAGTGAGGTGAATCATCAACCAGTGATGTGCTCCTTAAAACCAAAAACACTTCTACCACTACGATGTATATTTCAAAGGACATCGGTATGCCAATTTTGTCAACCAACGTTGGAGTTAAAGTTGTGAACTACAATGATATGCACAACATAAGAGACTAATCACTGAGGGTCATGAATACCGTTGCAATGACCGTTATAGCCACTTTTCTAGCGTAATTGCATTGGCTTACTTCCTTCGATTTATACAACTCTTGCAGAGCTACAGAAGAGCCTCCTTGATTCTGGAGGTTAGAAGCTATCAGTCTATGATAGCTGATAATTTTAAGTCACGAAAAGTAGGGTGGTTGCAGCACGTAAGGGACTGCTATATTTCACCCACCTAGTTGTTGCGACAGTTTCTGTCACTATCATATGTGGAAATATAGCATCCATCCAACAAGCAATGTTCTAATCCAGCAATCATACGGACACCACTTGTGTTTAATTTAAATCAGTTTACCAAGTGCTTCCTTATGGTCTCCGGTACAGATAGAAGTATACTAATTGTTAGGACAAAAAACGAAGATTGTCTTGATGTCCGTAACCACAACAGTATAATTATTTTTGCATCAGTCGAGATTGATATAGCCCTACGTGTGGAGGAAAACTTTCATTAAAGTTTCCACCTTTTTAGAATTGATATTAGTTTTTTAAACCAAGTCTATTACATTAGCTGTTATTCTGCTGTTTGTCACTTGGTTTTCTGTTACCTAATAAACTGTCGTTGGTGAATGAGGGGTTAGAAATTGTAGAAGATTTCAGTCTGTTATTAATAATTAATAAATTTGTAGAAAAACAGGTTTCTGAAATTATGTTCTCATGTTAAAAATTTATTATACAACATTAAGTCAAATGAAATAGTTTACCGGTAGAAATCTGAGCATTAGATACCCTTGTCCACTTTATGCTAGCGATAATATACATATATTTTACATTTGGTTTCCACTATTTGAATTCACGTATCTTGTATAAGTATTCTGCGCTTTTAACAAACCCCTTTGCTAATTATTGCTTTTCGTCGTTACTCTCTTTCTGACCGTTTACAGTTATCTTCACAATTCATAAACCTGTTAGATAATCCAAGTGACGAAACTAGTAGATTTCAGTCTTCTCCACGAAACAGTAATATGGTATTCATCATTTATACCCCTTTGTTATACTGTTTGTGATTTTTCTTCATGTTATCAGACGCCGACACATTATACTAAGCCTAATATTAGATATTTGCGCTCAGAAGCAAAGATCTAAGCTGCTGCAAAACAATACCCGAATTTGCTACTTTTGACCACTCTTTACTTGATTGGCAACTACTACCACAAGATATTATCTTGTACCATGAGGCACTTACTACAATAAATAATTTCACACATCCTGTCATATGTACAGTGAGCATTGATTGGTTGTACATACTTGGATGACGTAGTTATTGTGACAACCAAATTAAAAAGACCCCATGGTCAATAACATATACTGGAAAGGATATATATAATTAGTTCTGATAGTGGTAATATGAATCTTCTAGTCAACAGACAGACTGAAATCAACCTTATATGATCCAATAAGACAATGGAACACAAAACAAATGAACTCTAAAGCTCGACGTGCACTTATTAACTGACAAGGTGTATAATTCTCGAACAAACCCCTGAAAATTACAAGTATGTTTTCGCACAGACATCTGGCTTTGACAACTTACATCAGTACACCTGAACCTTTGCATCATACACTTTAACCAAATTATAGATGAAGCACAATGCTATTATGAACCACGTCTTTGTACTTCGTCTATACCCGGTATAACTGCAGTTAAGTGAGCGGATTGTAGATTCATATATAATAGCATCTCACACTGACGCATTGGCAGAAATTATATTACACCGTTATTCGTACTAAAAATGTTATGAATAACACGGGTCGCAATATTGGCTAACTAAGAAGTCATTACATGATTTCTCAGCATTCAAGTATAACAAAGTGAGTGTAGAAGTTAAGCTGAGCAATACTGAGTACAGTAGTCGGATGTACATGTAGCTCGTTAACTGATAAGTCAGAGATGCATTCAGCGATATTCAGAGTAGCTAGTTTGATTAATTCATAACGTTCCAACCCTTCTAGAAACACTTGACCAATAAATCAATCAGTTCCAAAAACGTTAGGTTTACTAATGCATTACGACATCATATCGATGGTTCATATTTCAACAACATCAGATGCCATAGTTTATATAAATCTCCTGTATGACAGAGGTTTGGACAACTGTTTATATAAGCTTCAACTATATTGCAGTCAGTTAAATGAAAGATTCCTTAAGACTCCAAACGCTTGCCAGCAGTACATAGTGGTTAAGGTATCGTTATGTTAAGCTGTATACTATATCCCGACAGATATAAGTTTATTCTGATTTCTCCACATAAGAATACTAAGTGTTGTAGTATCTTTTCATAAAAACGTACTCATAAACATATATCGCATCTTGCTCACATCTATCATGTATAATAACAGTAGGGTGAGTTTTCTGATAAGCCACTTCTTTTCCGATCAGATTATCTCAACATATTACACTCGCCAGTGACTCAGCAATTATGGTAGGGTTAACGACTTCGTTTTCAAGATAATTGCAATCGCATTAGCTGCTGCTATCAATGGACTCTCTCAGAGGCAGCGTGATTCGCAGCGGACATAATCTTGTCTAAAATGTGGTACATTGACAAAAGCTTTCTATCTCCGAGCAAAATAAAACTGCCTCCTTTATGCAGAACGTATAAGCTCCAAAAGTAACTGAGTATGTGGGGGGGATAGTTCCATAAAATTTTGCCATTTACTTAGCTTTAAAGGTGGTAGGATGCGTGTGAAAAATATCGTCTCTCAAGTGTGTTGTTAGGTCATGATATAGACTTATCATGAACGGCAAAAATTGATTGAAAGAGCGTAGACATCTTCAATGGACGCAAAGCAGTCCATCCTAACAACACATTGGGTAATATGCCTTATTTCAAGAATTTCAAATGGTCCTCGAATACATGCCAACAGGGATTTAGATTCAAGTGCTTAGGGATTGTGCACAATTGTGCGATTGTGTAGTTATGTGTCACAAACCTATTCAGACGTACTTCAATAGGTACACATGAATCATCTTACGGCTATATTTAAAGAATTTTAAAACAGATGAATGTAGCATGTATTAAAATCGGAAGCGTACTTCGAAAATTATCAGTCATACAGAAAGTTAAACGCTTTCATGAAGCGACTGTGAGGTTCAACAGCATGATTGAATTAAGCATTGGAGTGTCGACTTTGGTTACGATTAGAAACTTTAAATATCAAATCGAGGTTAAGTTAGTTTTAGTCTCATATACATATCTTGCATAAATATAAATCCTCACATAGTAATTCGGCTTCTTCGGCATTTTCGTTTCGTGATTAAAGGAACGCAGCTAATGGTTTCTAAATTTTTAGAAGACTCCCAGAGTGTTATGCGAAATTCATTATCTACAATTTTAGCTGCATCACCAGGACTTGTATTTTTGATTAACGACTATTGGATTATGTCATTTAAGTGACTATGAAGGAATAGTAAGCATTCAATTTTTTAAGGCTTTCCGAAAAATCAAGTCCCTAAATAGCTGCTTGTTTCTAACACTGTTTATTAATGGTATGCATAACCTCGGTTAGTCAGTAGCGCTCAATTTACAATAAAATTCTGCATTCGTAAGACACAGACTCTACAGTATCACGGTAATTTTTGGTTACTCCTCTATTTCTTGATTATATATAATTGGGAGTTTTAAAAAATCCTCATTCCGCCTAAAAATAGCGTGAAAGTAGATTCGTTTTTTAACAGCACACGATATGCCAAAATTCTAAAAACTCAGTTGCAATCAGAACACTTTCTCGAGAGCAGTGTTGTTGAGCAACAACGAATTCGCCCAGTTTGAAGTGGCGAATGTAGTACGAATAATTGTGAAAAACCAACATTCAGCATCTACCACAGTCCGGTGAAAATAAATCTAAATTCGACATGCACTATCAGGACTGCGTGATTACGGAAATACATTGGGGTTTGATCAGAACAAACCGACTGAGATTTTAAAAACCATAATGGAAGATTTTCCACAAATTTCGAGTGTATTTTTAAAGATTTTAAAATAAAGGTACATGGTAATATTCTTCACTTTTTACAAAAATCTTTCATGGAAAACGAAATGCTTAATAATTAACGAAAATATACATAGATGATATTGTTGGTTAACTACAATCCGAAACGTAATCAAACCTTAGTGACAAAGTTACTAAATTGTATGTTGGAACAGATATTGAAAATGTCATAGAGCCATTCAGAAGAAAGGCGGTTGAAAATCCTGTTTTATATTGCAAAATAAAGATAATCACTAGACATGACCTTTCTTAATGCTACCACTCCTGTAAGTTATTAGTGAGATCAGAATCCGGAATTATAACCTGTTCGCTCTGACCTTGGAGTTGGTGACCCGTCTATGATTGACGCGCTACAGTCAACTTAGCCAGGTTCATAATGAATTATTCATAATAGAAATAATAAAAAAATTATACAGGATATTGTCTTCATGTCATCAAAAAACCTTTCGAATTAGTTTCACTTAATTCCACGATGCATTTTGTGTAAGTACTTATGTAAATATTTGATCAGGTGACTCCACCTATTAAACACTCACCTAAATTGTCTCTCTGGATGAGGCTTGTCCAAAAGTTCACACTGTGCATCCTACTTTTTTGCTCTAAATTACACCATATAGTCTGATTTACGCCTAAGTTCATACCGATTAGTCTCTTTCCGACTAAATGTACACCAATTTTCCACAATTTGTTTATATAATCGTCAGTATACTGACTCAAGCAAGCAATCTTTGCGGAAGATTAAGCACATTTTAGTGAAATTTTGGGCACATTTTGCTAAACTGCTATATTTAGTGCTCTTCACTGCAACGTTAAAAAATCGGACTAGATCTTCCTTATGTTCTGCTCGACTACCATCGGGTAAAATATAGAAGTTGTTTCCATCCTAATATTTTTCCTAGGAGGTCAGAAAATTATAGGCTTTACTTGTCACTAAATCTTTATAGATTATTGCGTTTTATTATCAATAACAGCAAAATGATACCTCATGCATTATATATATATATATATATATATATATATATATATATATATATTAGTTGTCCACTCGTTTCCATTTTCTTTGAATTACTTTTATATTATAAACAAATGTAACTGTTTCAGAATACATCACTATAAATTAAACCTGTAAGGGTTTGGGAAATCGCCTTACTTTTGTTCACTGGTCATAGATTACTTTAATACTGTGTGTTGACAAAGATTTGCACCTTTCCCCAACTAAACAACGAATTTTTCGTTTTTATACGTTTTGTTAGGACTAGTGTTGCTACGCGGCTACACAAACCGACATAAAGAAGTAAATACTTTAGCCTTTAGTCGACTGTCCTACATCCATCCAACACAAGTTGACATGTTAATGTTTTTTTATTATTTCGTTCACATTTTAATTTCAAGTATCTTCCTTATTTTATTTTACATATTTTTTGAATGATTGGGATCTCGGTAGCCACTGAAAATTTTATACAAAGCGATTTACAATCATGATGAACCTCTTCGTGGACTATTTTTAACTTACTTGATTCTCACCATACCGATGATATTGGTCCCTCTTTTCTATCTATTAACAGGTTGTTTGTGTTTCACCTGTTAACTAATTTTTAGAAATTATATTACTCCCTGTCAGATGCAACGTTTTTGAATTGGATAACAGGTATTCGTATAAAATTTAAGTTTTTGAAATATGCATATAACCTTTTCAGATTCATCGAATTTATCGACAAGGGTCCTTGGCTTGTCCAGGTATTTAACAAATTACAAAGACTTTAGATGTGCAGTTTTATGCTCCTTGGTGTGGGTTCTGTCGCCGCTTAGCTGGCACATATGAAGAGGTCAGCAGAGTACTGTTTTATACAGAACCTTCAATAAAAGTTGCTAGGCTGGACGCTACAATATACACCGGGATAGCTAAAATGTTTGACGTGCGAGGTTTTCCAACAATCAAATAGTGAGTCTGTTGCATAACTTAAATTTTTAACTTGGTATTCATAGCTTTGTTGAATAAGAAGAAATCCATGTGTTTACTTGTTTTTCTTGAATAACTGATAACAGTTTTTCGTGTGTTTCTTTTGTCTAAGGTCAACGGGATAATTTTATTGAACTATTTGAAAATGTATTTTCACTGCACTTTCAGCCTATATGACTATTTTATCCTCTTGTTAATTTCCCCTGCTTTAAATCAGTGATTTATTGGTCATCAACGTGGGATTTTTTGTGAATGTACATCGGAACGAATCTCCACACGTCAAGACAATATAAAAGGACATTGGCAAAATGGTTATTAAAAAGAGTAAACTTCATTTCAGCCACAATCAGTGCCTAAAAATGAAACATGGGGTTCAGAATAATGCGATCTAAGTATTGAATTGGTAATGATATATGACTAAAAACTTAGAGAAGGATAAAGAGACCACTCTACTTTAACCAATTTTACTGTACGCAACCCGACATTTCCAGTCAACGATGCCTAGTTTTGAATGTGTAATTAATTTTAGAATTTTACAGTTTTCGTACTCATCACGAAAATGTTTATCCTTAGTTTGTATTTCTGAATACATAGAAACCTTTTTTATCTAAATCGAGTATAAGTGCCCGAAGTTGACAAATCATTTTTGATGTAATTCAACAACTTTGTAATGGTGGTCATTTATAGTTTTATCATCCATATTTCATGTAATAGCTGGTCCTGTAACCCAGTGGCTAAATTGCACCGTCTGCTATTCATTGCTTAAAGTTAATTGTAATCTTTTAAAACATGTCAGTTCCTTGAAATATTTGTGGTTTTAATCCAAGTACCGCACACTACATTATCACTAAATTTAATAACACTGATCTATGCTAGCGAGCATGGATCAGAAGATGGACAAGACTATAACTTTTTTCCTTAAATGACTATTTTAGACCTCTTTTGTTTAGACATTTAATTTGTTCCAGTTTATCAAGCTACTTTTTGTATTCATATTTTTACCATTTCAGCATTAATGGTACAATATCATATACATTTATGGGTGATCGAACTGTTCAAGGTCTTGTTACATTTGCACAGAGAGCCAATGGGTATGTTTCCAACTGATAATTTTTTCTATGCTTTTAATTGATGATTACTCTCGTCTTACAATTTGTATTGTTATGTCTTTTACGGAGTACATATCCATGAACTTAGTTCTAACAATATTTATGTGTGAAAACTTCTTATACTAATAGTTTGTCCTGACTAGGTTAAATAACGGTTCGAACCCGTAGATCAATGATTAAATGTCGTGTTGCAACCCTTGAAAGTTCTCCTTAAAGGTTTAGTAAAGCTAAGTATTTCATATAATCATTTTGGATGATTCTGAGGGTCGGTGTATAGGAAGCTTTTTATAATCTTACTAACAGAATATCATTCATAATTGGTCTCAAACTCAAAGTATGGCGGTAGTTGTATAAATGAATTATGCGTCTAAATTTGTTTTGGAATTCATATTTAATGTATATTTCCGTTTTTTTGTTCAGGGTTTAAAACCTCCAAGTTATTAGCTTTAAAACAACCTAAGTCGTCAGTATTACAGTTTTTGATTTATGACCGACCGCTGGACTCCACAATGTATGCATATATGTATGCAGATGGTGATCTTGATTATTGTTAGTAGTTAGAAGGTGGCTGCCACTTCCCGGTTCCTCATACTATGAGTACCTGATAAAGAAACTGGATTAAAGATAGTCTTGACGACCCGAGAGTGTGGTTGCATTGTCCAAAGGATAACTGCTTGAGGCTAGTAACACACGACAAGATATCTCCGTGTTTTCTGGTTGTAAATGAATTAATATACGCTTGGAAACTCTTCTCGACTGGCTCCAAAAAACAGAAAGAAGATATGGGTAGCTATAGGCAAGCGAGTTTACATTATACACTAAAAATAAACTTGCGTTGACTTGTCAGAAAAGCCTATTTTAAAACACTTTCTGAAAAAGTAAGAATCACCAACCACTTATGTAGTGCGACTAGAATGATAAACAAAGCGCCATAACAAATAGTTTAGTTGGCGTTTGGGCATCCATCACCTATTCAATACCAACTGTCTGAATAGAGATTAATTTCGGTCCTTAAACTTTTGAAAAGTTGATAATTAACTTGAAGCCTAAGCTAGGAGTAGGTTCTCGAGAATTTAGTCCACAAGTCTTTAATGACGTGAAAATCAATAGATTTTTGTTTCTCTAAATGTCTCAATTGAGTAGTTAGTTGTTATTAATACCATTCCATACTGGTTAACTTTCAGAATTTGTATTCGTAAGGTGACTTTGTCCAACGTATTTTTGAGACACGTCTTTTTCTTTCAATTCTTCATAGGCCAGCAGTGAAGCATTTTAAGAATATCCAGGAGTTTGAAAAACGCCTGAAGAAATTGCCTTCTGATGAACCATTTTTCTTTTTAGTTAAACCAGCTAATTCAATTTTAGAGGTGAGAATGATAAACAGTAATAATAGTTATCATGGACTAGTAATAATACTAGTAACTTTATTAATGTGTTCAAATTATTCGTGCGAATTGTACTTATATATCCTTTCACCTTATTTGCTTAAGGTTAGGGAGCAGGAGATAAGGCGTTTGAATTTTAGCTCTCCAGTTGGATTCGAACCTAGCTCAACCTACTTTGGGTTGGCAGACTGGGTAGAATTTATATCCATAACTCTTAGAGTGTAGTTGGAAGCCAATTACATAAATGTGTACCTGACAAATGAGTTAGTACCTATATAAATCATTTGTTTTTCTTTGTAGTGAACTTGGTTTTTGACCAGAAGGTATCTTACTATGGAGACATGGATACCACTAGTTACTATTATGTAGGCAATAATGATACTGTGCTGTATCATTGTAACTTATTGATGTTTGAATCAGTAACTCGATAAGTCAGTTATTGTTGCTAGGTTCAAAGTACTTCTTACTTAAAGTACACATTATTTTTGTTGTTATCCATTTTCTAGTATATTGATAATTTAATCATTGTAGTGCAATATGTTAATAACTTAATCGTTCGGCTTTTAACCACCACTAGGTCACTGGTTCTAACTCCAATTTCTATATTTCTGTCAATGTTTTATTCGAGAGTGTAGATCAGTCATAAACAGCATAAAATACGATAAATATGTTCGTTAGCACAAGTTGTCATATCACATTAACACAGTGCGCTCAAATTAACAACATGAATCTCAGAATATAGTTCAGTAAGATGGAATGAATCGGTTTGCATTAATGAATGGTGGACTCAAAGATCCAGTGGAATATATGGTTAGCTAACGGATCTACGCTACTGTGACCTATTCTGATACATGAAATCCAATGTTTCTAACTTCTGACTTCAGATATTACATAGACATTAACTTAATAGTCAGTACCTACCAACATGACATAGGCTAACAGTCAGCAACCTCATAGACTGATGTTTTAGAATAGCCTCCACTGATTTCCTTCAAACCTTCTCCTACATAATTATCTAAAGTATTTCTAAACATGGAACTTGAATTCTTTTATTACACTAAACTATCCATATGAAAGTGCTAAGCATAATCTCGGTCTCATTTCATTTTCATACTTATATATCTTCATATTTTATGGTTTTGTTTGTATCAAGGAAACTTTCTTACAAGTAGCCGAACAATTACGCATTTTCTCATGGTTTTTCAGTGGTTCATTATCAGTTCTGACTTCTGTAAGTTATGTAATTGTTAAATTTTTTATTTATTTTCAAAACATTTATGCGGTATAATAAAGTAATTTTAAACAAATTTTAACTTGTTGAAATGTGAGAGGATTGTTGGTTTAGTGGTTAAGGCATTCAACCTTCATTAATTATTATGCATATTTGAACCTTTCACCACTTGATTAGATTAGGGTTGTAGGTTCTTTTCATTAGTTTTCATTCAAATAATGTGGCTGAAAGTCAGTTACATTCATCTGTACTGATTATATGAGTATCATTAAATTCAGTCTACAAAGTGATCAAATGTATATGGATCATGACTTTGAAGGTGCATTATAATCTCCAGTATCTATCTCTTAATCTTTCAAACAATAAACCATTGACTATTTATGGTTTTTACTACCACTGATTTTGCTATTAGTCTAGAATTCATTCTTCTTTGGAGATATTTGACAACGCGCAGTCATAATTCTGTGACCTAACTGTTTAGTTACTTATCAATTACACTAGATAAGATAGTGCAATATATCGCGAT
Source organism: Schistosoma japonicum (assembly GCA_025215515.1). NCBI lineage: Eukaryota > Metazoa > Platyhelminthes > Trematoda > Strigeidida > Schistosomatidae > Schistosoma > Schistosoma japonicum. The sequence continues at coordinate 21,854,039 of CM046065.1, forward strand.
TCGATTAAAGTTAAAAATTTCAACTGTTTGATGCCTGCTCGATTGTCTATGATCTAAGAGTTCATCACAAAGCTTAAAGGGTATTTAACTCAATTAACAATAATGACATTGTGCACACTGTTGAGGAGTCGTATACTAGAACGAAACAGCTATCTGTTATCATTTTCTTGTTTTACAATGGTTGTCTAACCCAACTCACATCGTTACTGAACTGATTTTTTCTTGTTATAAATTCTTAGTAATTTGATATTTTCCGCAAGTTACCAACTTTCACTTATTCCTATTATGTCGTTTAAAAAGTGAGAGTATTCAATAATGACAATGTGTTCAGTTATGTAAACTTAATAATAGGATTCAAGATTTAGATGAAGTTAAAGAGTGAATACGCTTGCGTCATTCACTTTACTCTCCTCTCTTGTATTCTGTTACCTCTGTTATCTCGTAGTGCTAATATGGTATGGCAACTTGAACCAATCGGCGTTTTTGCCTGGTTCTACGTTGATGATGATGATGATGATAGTTATTTAAATCGATTAGAATTAGTCAATTACGCCTATCAAGTATTGGCTTCTGCCAAGCACTGTACATCTCATGTATATTTATCTATGTATTAATCAAATGTCTACTTCTTAGAATTATTCAAGGATGTTTCTACATATGATATTTATTATTCCTATTTATAGTGTAATCTGGGCGTATCCAACATTTTTCGTTATGACGTATATGTATGTATGTATGTGTGTGTGTAGGGATAATACTTTAGATTAATTATCAATTTCTGCTTGGGTTCTTCAGTTTGTTTTCTTTGTCTTTATTCTTTTCTTTGTAATTACTGATTGTTGTGTTTGTGCTTGGGTTGAAACAGGTTGTGTGTTTTTTTAAAGAATACCATCCTTTTAGTTCCTAACCTAAAGGTCCTAACCTATAAGATAGTAAATCAACGTTGAAAAGTGTAGTTTCTTGCTTAGAGGTTAATACACTATGCATTCTGTCAGGATCTTGAAGCTCATCAGTTTGAAATTAAGGTTTCCCAACTCTCTTTTCAAATAGATCTCCCATATCTGCTAGTCATTTTTTCTCAAAAGTTTGCCTTCATTCTCTTACTTTTGTAAGCATCTTCACTTTGTCACTTGATGAAACCAGGATTTTTCTGACAGAAACCAATCTTGAAGCAATAGTTTGCATTTAGAGTGAGAGGGTAGAAATGCATCCCAAACATGCTTGGATTGTTGCTCACCACTACCAAAAGATTATATTTTATCACCATCTTCATCAAACAGTAATATGTCATCCACTTATTTTAAGTCAGTTAGTGGACCTTCTGGCTGAAGACCAATTTGTAAAAATCCAAACAACGAGATCGTTATTTTTAGCAGTAAATTTGTTATGAAATTAAACCAAAATGGGGATAGTAGATAGTAGTGATGGACACCACTTGAAGTTACAAGTTCTGATTACATTTTCCTTACTGTTACCTACAACTGTGACTCCTATTTAATCATTATTCCCCCCTTCCCCCATAGGGAGTTGCAGAATTATTAACGTTGAAATCTCGGCTTGTATACATAAGGCCCAATCGGCTTTTGCCAACTTGCGTCACTTGTGGCGTAGGCGAGACATTCGTTCACTGACAAAAGGACGCGTTTACTGCGCAGCAGTCAGATCCGTTTTACTTTATGGATGTGAAACATGGCCTTTAAGGATAGAGGATATTCGTAGGATCCTAGTATTCGATCATAGATGTCTCCGAAACATTACTCGTGTTTGCTGGGACAACCGAGTAAGCAATGCATGGGTTAGGAATAGAGTACTAGGTAAATACGGTGTCTATTGATGAAGTAGTGAATCTTCACCGGCTGAGGTGGTTAGGACATGAATTGCGTATGCCTGACCACTGTCTACCTCGACGAGTAATGTTGTCTGGTGTGGGAGTAGGCTGGAAGAAAGCTAGGGATGGCCAAACGAAAACATGGCACCAATCCATGAAGTCATTGACAATTGGGCTAAGCCATGTTAATAGATGCAGACTACCTGGTTGGGGCCCACACGATGATCGTAACAAATGGTTAGAGACTTTAGGTGATATGGCTCAAAATCGATTGCAATGGCGCATGTGCATCCACTCCTTGTCTTCCTCCAAATTCTTGTTTCTGAGCTTATTATAATTTTCTCTTTACTGAATCACTTTTTATCTCAAATCTCATCTTTGATCTCTGTGCCTTTCCATTAGTACTTACTCTGTTACTACCTTCCCTACTCTGGGATTCGGTCCGACAATTTAATCTCTATCTGCTAATAGAGGCATGGCAACTTGAACTGATGTACGCATGTACCAAGTTCTACGTTGTAACTGACTAACTGACTGACTGTTATAATGAAGACTTAACACATCATCTGTCTTACTTTTAAATCTGTTCTCAAAAAATATTCTCTAACTTCTTTTGTTTCTATAAAATCAATTGGTTCTTTTTTAGCCTTACATTGAAACATTCAAATCATCTGATGATATATTTACAGAGATTTTAGTATTTAAAGATTCACATGTCTATTCTTATCCTGGTCTGTTTTCAAGTAAGTTCAATAATCTTTTTTGTGTGCTCAATCTTTATCTCATTTATATCCAGAATGATTTATGTGAAATTGATAGCCTGATGGTTAGAGTACTTAGTTTTCATCTAGTGCAGTGTATATCTGAACTTCATTTCGTTTACTTTGATTTACATAATCAGATAGTATTGGCTAGTAGTAGCCCTCATATAATTGAAGTGTTGCTCAAACTTAAGTACATAAATGCATACTTGGTAAATGATCAAAGCAATAGTCATCGTCATTTTGTTGATTGATATTATTAACTAAGACTTGTATTATGTTACATGATATTATTCTATGTTGAATGATACGTTTGGAAATTCCAATTTGAATGTTAATGCTGAACCTTAGATTACTATGATTATAGTAAGCAATGTAGACTTTAATCATATAGTACTTAGCAAATGTGTGAAGCCGGTTGATAAGACTGAATTTCATCAACTGAGTTGTCTGCGATATATATATATTGGCTGGAGTAAGTTGAATGAAAACTAAGGGGGGGGGTCGTTAAATAAATATGTGGTAGTCTCATTCATTTTTTTATGTACAATGTAGAACTCGACACGTATGCGCATAGGTTCGAGTTACCATATAACATTAGTACGATGAGATCGAATTTACAAGATTAATAAAACAGTATAATTCAACAGAAAAGAACGAAACAAACGAACGTACGAAAGAATAATGGAACTTGAGATTTAGCAGAACACAGTGACGGATTTTGAACCTTGCCTTCCAGGGTCTTCAACCATTGACCATGACAGTCACGTGAACCCCAACCAGGTAGCCCACATTTACTAGCATGGCCTGAATCAGCAGTTAACTGCTTCAGACTGATTCCATGTTTTGGTTTGGCCGCCTCTTCCTTTCATCCATCCTACTACTACCCCAGTCAACAAGGCACGATGAGGTAGATGGTGGTCAGACATACGAAACATGTTTCAACCATCTCAATCGATGAAAGTTTACGACCTATTTAACTGATTTCTACATTTTCCTAGTACTCCTTGTTTAACATCAATATTACTTATTCACTTATTTCATATTCTGGTTAGTCCGATCCATATTAGTAGGTACCGACTATTTGGTCCATGCCATAATTGAAGTATGCCAGTGGCTTGGTAATATCATACTCTTTTTATGGTAAGTAATATGCTTCAAACAAAGTGTAGACCAAATGAGTCGAAGTAAGCATTGACGAATATGGTTTAAGTCGACATTGAAAAGGTTTGTATGAATTAGTTCTTAAACCCATTATCTAGAGAAATTTAAAGAGTGAATATGCCACTGTGATTGATTCTGAACTATGTTACTCAACGTTTCTAACCACTGACTCAAACTGGATAGTCTCTACTCTTTTCAGCATGTTTCACCCTAACACTTAACGACTTCATGGACTGATGTCATGTTTTGGTTTGGACACATTATTTATCGTACTATTCAATCACATACACTAGAGACAGTAACTAAGACGACACAAACTAACAGTCAGTTTTCTTTCTTCTTTTCTTTGTTAAATTATTTTAGATGAAAGTTTACAAGTAACAAATAATAAAACTGAATTATATCATGATTTAATATTATGGACGCTACGTGAAAGACAACCAGGATTTCCTAAATTGTCTAATTCTGATTGGTGGGAATTTGCATCAAATGAATTATTGACCATTCAAAATACTACACCAAATACTACTGATGTGAGTAATAATAGTAGTAAGAGTTCAACTCAGTCAATACCTTCAATATCAGCTACAAGTCCAGTACAGTCATATCGAAATTATCGTCTAATAGGATTATTTGTTATTGATCAAATAGTGGAGGAGAATTTTCCATACAGGTGAATATTTTATCTTTATACAAATATGTCTACATCTTGCGTTTTAATTCTGTGTGAGATAATCTTGTATTGACATTTGTATTTGAATCAAGTCTCAGTATGAACATTAAGAACATAAGGATATACGTACAATTAACTGACTTCTCAAAAAAGAATGCTATTTACGAGCTTTTCTATTCTTCAGTATGATCAGTTATGCATGAATAGCTTAGCGGTAAAAGTCGTAGACTGTGACCTGGATTCATGTTCATCATAAGTTCTTTCAAGATCGTAGACGTATGCTCTGCTAAAAAGTGTCACCTAGCACGAAACCTAGATTAATCAGCGCTTTTTGTTGGTTATTTTTGAACGTTTAATATCAGAAATATAGTGAATGTGATGTTGAGCCATTTAGACTAATTAGACTATATTTTAACTCGATAATTATAATTTTTCACTGATAAAGATTATACAAACATTACATCAGTCGTTATTGAATGACCATGTAGTATAAACTGTTGTAAATATTTCGGTCATATAGTAAGTCAGTTGTGAGTCAAGTACCTCTCTGTGGATTAGGCAGTGTACGATCACTCCTTACGAGGAGCGTCACTTCCTTCAGGATCTAAGATATTGTTTTGCTGACAAATATCAGCTAACAGGTCAAGCACAGCTTTCTATAGCTTTTATACACCTACATAACATCGGACCTATGTATTGCATTAACAGAACTTTAGAATGTTTAATTACATTATCAACTTCTCTAAGTAACTTATATGTTATATCTCATTAAGTACTGCGATTGATTAGTCTCTGTTGCCGTATGCACATCCTGGTTAGATTGCATCCATTCTTTCATAAATTTTCAAATATGATTAAAGGTGGATTTTGACTAAGGGATGAAGTTCATGACAAGCATTTCGAACTATCGGATGTTCGTTAGTTGGTTGTTTCTGACTTATTATGATGTTGATTGACAACGTAATTCCATAAATAGATTAAGTTGAAGCTATGAAATGGACATTAGCAATGGCAAGTGAAGCTAGCTAATATATCTCAATCAGGATAAAGCTCATATTCTTTATTTCACTTACCATCTGAAACCCGACTCTCAATTAGTAAGTCAACTAGTCACGACAAACACAGAACCTGGCCTATATATGCATAGATACAAGTCACCATGTCACAATAACGCAACGAGATCAAATTTACATGATTGACACCAAAAAATAAAGAAATGAATTAAAGGTGTGTATAAAAGAATTTCATAAATAGCTGTTTGCACAAGATACCTTAAATTCGTTGATCAGATACCATCAACAACAATCTTCTGTGACAATGAACAGACCAACTTCCAGCCGAATAAGAAATTAGGAAAAGACACTAGACGTAGATAGGGCACACATTGAGGAAATCATCAAACTGACATGTACTAACTCGGAATCCTAAAAGTCAAAGGAAAACAGAAAGACCAAATAATTCATTTCGCCGGGAATTCGAGACAGATATGAAAAGAACGAATAGCACTTGAGAAGTGGAAAGAAAGAGCCCAGGATAGAATTGGTTGGAGAATATTAGTCGGCGGCTCTTGCTCTACATGGGGTAATAGGCATTGATTGATTGATGGAAAGAATACTGGATCTTAAAATCTTGAAATTCACCTTTAATTCCACTTGATAAAATATTGTTTTTTATTTTATAAACAATTATACCCCATTAAATTAGTATTTTATCATTTAAAATACAGAGTACTGGAATTTGGACGAACTTTGGCTCTTAAACGTCTACCACATATAATACGGTAAGTGTTATGACGATTAGATAATTATTAAGTGGGCTGTAGAGAATAATAGTTACTGTGTGAAAGAGTATTGTTTTTGTTGAACATAACAAGAATGTATCAGTGAAGAGTTCTTCTTTTCAACCAATTCTTCATCTCAAGGTTGTACAATCGCAAATATATACATTTCTCATAACTATAATCAATAATATCTGTTAATAACAATAAGTAAGTGAACTTGGTACCAACAATAAAATTAACTTTATTCTTATGGGCAATCTCAAAGTGTAGCTGAGTATTCATTAAAGTGTTGCAGAAGTTAGATAAAGACTATGGAATGTGGAAAAAAAGGTGACGTAATATAGTTAAAATGTATTTGGATGTTCCCACTGATTTGTTATGAGCTGAAGTTGATCAGTCTCTGTTGCCATATGTGCATCAACTTCAGTCCATAACAAATCAACGAGAGGATCCAAATACATCCTAACTACATATGCATTTCTGTTGCACAAGTTTGGCTGTCTTGACTAAGTATCCTAGTGGTGAACGCGGTGGTGTTTGTCACGAAACGAACCGAGTTTGAGTCCCGGTGTGAACATCACTGGGATGCAGGTACTTCCAGCTGACAAGTCCCAAACAGGGCGAAAAGCGCTTTCTAGATTCCACTTGCTACCCAAATTCCAAATCAAATAATACTCCTAACGTAATATGTTAAGATAAATGTTTATTTCAGAAAACTGCGATGTAATGCATACAAAAGTGTAAATGATTAAGGGTCACTAAGGAGAGAGTGGGGAGTTTTAATGATGTTTAAAGATAATTTATTTTTGACTTTAAGACCGAGGCAGTAGTAGAGGTTGAACAAGTTTTTCTTGAATTTATAATTCTGGTTCCAGTAAGTGTACAGCCAAGGGTTCAATAATTGAAAACAAACGATAGACAACAGTCCTTAGTAAGCGTTTATTAATTTTATTGATGACTTCAAAACGAAGAACTTGTTTTAATCGAATGGCCTGTATTTACATAATGTTTAGTAATTATGCTTCTTATCGATCCTTTGCCACCTCAACCATTCTGGATGACGTCCTACTAAGGACAGTAGTCTTTCGTCCGCTTTCAATTGTTGAACCTTTGGCTATACACTTACTGTAACCAGAATTATAAATCCAAGAAAAACTTGTTCAACCTCTACTTCTGCCTTGGTCTTAAAGTCAAAGATAAATTATACTCAAACATCATTACGACTCCCCTTTCCCTCCTTATTAACCTTTAATTCTGAACTGTTTCATTTACACTTTCGCATAAATTTCATTGCAGTTTTCTGACAAAAGCATTCATCTTAACATATTACATCATCTTTCCTTCACACTCGAAAGTCTAACTTCTGGGATATTTTGATGAATACTCAACTATATTTTAAGGTTGTTCATGGGAATAAAGTTGATTTTATTCTTGGTACCATGTTCATTCAGTTATTTTAACTTTATGTAACGATTGGATAAGGGATTCTGAAGCTAGTCATAGCGTACCTCAAACCGTAACCTTCCTCTAAGCAAGATGTTTGTTTGTGTAGGGGTAAGTTGGATGAAAACTAGGAGTGGGAAACTGAAAGATGTGGACAATCTGTATAGTGAGTTGTTTGGTTGGGCTTAGACTGCTTGATTGAGGCTTGTTCAATAATCGCTATCAGCGACTGTAGACGCTGGTGCATCTATTCATTTCTTTCTCCTAGATATTGAATACTTTTACTTATTTATCTTGAGTAATATTCTCTATGCCTAACGTTTATTATCACTATTAATATTGAATGTATTTTGACTACTTTTTGATTCACCTTGCCAATTCCATCTTCCCATTTATGTTGTTAAAGACTGAAGTGGACTACCATCATTGTCATATGTACATTATGAACTGATTGCCTTGATATGTCGTTCAATTTATAAGTATGCTAAAAATTGAATGTTAACTAGCAAGTGGAATTCATGATATGCGTTTCGTTTTACTCAGGATTCAGTTGAATGTACGTTTCTATATCTCATTGTTGTTGTTGTTTATATCTGGACTCTAAATATTTTCATTCTTATCAAACTTCAATGACCTACTAAGTTCAGCAGATTCAATGTGGACATATTTGGTTGATATGCCCCAAATAGCATGAAACACGTATTCTTTAATCAAAACATCTTCAGTTTAATTAGTTGTCTTCTTTGTATTCTCTTCAATTTTAGATATTTTCAATTAGCTTGGACTAATGATTTAGAAAGTTTAGAAGATTTAGCTATGGGAAGCATATCTGTGCCGAATTTTGTTATTTTAGATCCTGTTACTCAGGAATTATTTTTATATCTTTCAAATCATTATTCATCATATTCATTATTACTAGATGAAGGGAATTTAATTAATTTTCTAATGCTTGTAAATGATGGAAAAATTAAAGTAAGTTAATTACAAATTTATAAGTAGTATTTGATGTGTTAACTTCACAATTTCAATAGTTTTATTGTTGAAGACTGAAATTCATGTGATAATACTGAATGTACATTTATAGGTTTGATCTTTTCTATTCCATTCTTTTTATTATGAGATGGCTATATTGTTGTAAATTCAAGTCGTCTGAGATTATCACATTATCGGAATACTTAATAGAAAGACTTCATCCTCGGACTTTGAGTTTTCTTTATACTTAATGGTCTCTTAATTAGCTTGCTCAGAAATATCGTATATTAATGAACGATTGATTCATTACTATATGAAAGCTAAATCACTACATCATGGCGACAGCTGCATTGTTATTTGTTCGTTAGCTTTCTCTTTTGACAATTAGTTACAAATAGGAGAACCATTTTGTGATCGAATTACACATTGAACTGCCTCAGTGAAGCGATACCTTATCAGTTGATGTGTTAGATTTTCGGTCACCAAGTCATAGGTTTGAACCTCAGTTCGCATGGTTTGTATCATTTTCTCTCACACACTTAGGATACAAATAAAAGCTTGTTACATAAATTTATACTTGATAAACTAGTAAAACGAGAAATCCAGTTATTTTACTTGTGTTCTCTGAAATAATGGTTAAGTGGATGGTTCAACTGTTAAGCTTAGATTAGGATCTTAGCCGATATTATTGTCACAAACTTTTAAAACAGACTTGATCTATTTATGCTAATACGCTGGTGCATTAGACTAGAATATCTTGATGGACCTAAATGTGATATTTGTCCTCATGAAGTTTACTGTTAGACGATTACATAATGCAATCTATTTATCATGTATGCAGTTATATGTGAATAGCTTTGAGGTACACATTTTGTTGTATGAAACGGCTAATAAGTTTGTCTTTCCACCTAGTTCAATGCAGATGTAGTCCAGTTGGCATATCTAAGTCATATTCTAAAAATCGGTTATTTTAAGAACTCTGTATATGAACTGTTGACGAAAAATCTCGTTATTAAGGTAGATAAGTGGAATACATGATCATGAAGTACATTAGGTTTGAATAAAATTCGTAACAATAACTTCAAAGGCTTGAATTGAATGACCTTTGAACCTGAAACCTTCATTTAATTCTTTTAGGTTAATCAAATAGCATTTACAATTGTAGTTGCCAGAATATAGTCCTATCACCAGTAATACCGAATCCACAGTAATTTTAAATTTTATTTCAAACTACTAATGAGTAGTAAAGTCGAATTACTAGTGATTGTGCAGTCCAGATTGCATACATTGTTCTAATATGGATCCAGCAACTGAAGTCCTATTATTAATGTCCATGCTACTTGTTGTGAACCCAATACTTTTAGCTTTAAACGTCACATATGTATATTTATGTTAATGCATTCTCAGTTAGACAGGTATAATTGTTGGAACTCAATAGAGAGCCCGATGATACTTAGCATGGATGCATTGAGTTCTGTTCCCAGTGTGAACAACAGCACATGGATATGACATGTACGTCTAACTGACAAGTCTCTAATAAGAAGAAATTAGATTTGTTAACTCCACTTATCAGCTAAAAACTGACTTTAATAATATCTGTGATTCAACTCTGTCTGCTATAACTTCAATGGGAAGATATAAACACATTCAAGTTGTGCAATCCAACTTTATTAATGATATTACACTGAAAATACTCAAAATGACTCTTTGAAGATGGGTAGATGTTGATTGATACTAAATAAACACAGTTATTAATATCAATAACGGGAAACAGTTGTAGCGCTTTTGTTTATACCTACCAAGAAGTAATTAGAATAAACTTATATCTTCCCGTTGATTTATAATGGACTGAAACTGGTCGGCTGTTTGGACACAGTAGCCTAATGGTAAACACGGTGGTGTTTGACATGAAGCGGACTGGGTTCGAATACCAGTGTAAACATCAACATTGAGATGCAGGTGCATCCAGCCAATGAGTCCCAAATAGGACGAAACATGCGTCCTTGATTCCACTTGGTAGTCGTAATCCAACTTAAATTCTACCAATAATTAATCGTAATTTTTAAGACTCTTAGGAAGCTGAAACGATAATTTGTCTCTTGGCTGTTTATTTTTTAGGTCGATTATATAATATTTAGTAATTTGGTATCACGAATAGATCTAAATTAGTCAACCATTGATATCAAATTACACATTCAACAATCTCCACAATAACCAATTACAATTAATATCAACTCTCCAGTAACTGATTTCTCAAGGTAATTCCTGAAGTTCTAATGAGAAAACTTGTCAAGTGTTAGCCAGTTACTCATTGACTGTAATGGAGCAGGTCGCGTAAACGTATCAAGAATTGACTGCGTTGGAAATATCAATCGTTGGGAGCCGACTCAGTAGTTTAATGGTAAAACGTCTGCTGCAGACTCGGAGGGTCTTGAGTTCAATCCTTGATTGGGTCATAAATGTGCACTGTTGAAGAGTCTCACACTAGGATGAAACAGCTATCCAGTGCTTCCTGGTGCTCAATGGTTGTCTAATTCACGTCTATTCGTAATATCACATTACAAGTTCAACAATCTCCACAACGACCAATCGCATTATAATTAGTCTTGAATTATTTGTTTATTAAAGAAATCATTCTTTTTTTTTCTTCTTCATGATTGAATCTAGGGCATTGGCAGGTAACACAATTTCAATAAGATTACAACGTTTAGGCTATAATTTTCTTGTTGGTTTCTCTGTAAGTTAATGAAGGAGTCTATTTTTTCCCCTGGCATAATGATAATAATAATTATTATTATTTATTTTTTGTTTTTTTGATCATCAACTGAGTTTTATTTAAGTTGGCTTTTAACCAACAAGTGAAATCTAAAAAGTGTGTTTTGTCCTATTTTGGACTCATCAACCGAGTATATTTGCTTTACAGTGTTGATATTCATATCGGGACTGGAATTTATTTCGTTTCATATACATATAACAACAAAGCCTGATCGATTCCAGTCCTTACAAAATCATTGTGTGGATTCAAACACAGTCAAATACTATATACATACTCGTTGCACAAGTTCTGCTGTTTGGTGTCAGTAGTCTAGTGGTGAATGAAGTGTCGTTTGTCACCAACTGAACTGAATTCGAGTCCCGGCGTGGACGTTAACATTGGGAATCAGGCACATCTAGCTGACGAATCCCAAGTATAACGAAACGCGCGTCCCTAATTTCACTTGCCAGTCTCAATTTAACTTGAACTATGCTTGTCAACTGTCACTGTATCGACGGCATCCACTCAATATGCATATATGACATCAAAGTCTGATCAATTTCAGTCTATGCCAAGTCAATCAGATAATTCAAATGAATTGAAGTTACGAACGAAGTTTGTCAATTCTATGATTGAGCTGTGATTTAATCGTCGAATCGTCTGCATTTTAACCATTAAATTACAGATTCCAATCCATCTCCACTTCGGTTTTTGACATTGGATAGTATTATTATCTCATACACGTAGAGTATGACTTTAGAGGAAGTATAAGAATGCGTACTTAGTAAATGTGCCAAACAGATAGTTTTATCAATGCTACAGGAAGTTTATTCACCTTCCTCGTGAAGACAACTAGTTTGAACGTCAATCATTTTCATATTTTGCATGAATTTAGCTTGTGTTTATCTTGTTTCATTACTGTTTGTTATGAAGTCCATATGGTCGATTATTGTTGAGTAGAGTTAGATTTTTTCCAGATAAAATATGAAATAACATGCTGTAAATGCATGTGACTGCATTTATTCTGTTTCCTAAATACTTTATCGTATTTATTTTGCAAAGGATTTAGGATATCTGAGATTACCTTTCTCCCTCTGTGCTTGTTTAACAATTGAAAATTAGTTTGTAAAGCATTCCAATGTAGAGCGTTTCGCAGTTGACAGTCTCATCAACTTGAATTGTTAGTGATGTATGATGAAACAATTATCTAGTGCTTCTTGGTTTTCAATAGTATCTAACTGAGATTAATCTGTAATGAATATAAACAAGGGATTAATATAGTTCTCCACAAAGACACTTTAACCTTATCGTCTGTTTTTTTTTTTATTTTCTTCTTTCTTTTTTAAAATGAATTCAACAAGAAATTCCTTATTACTCGTCCATTAGTTGCACTATTAGTTCTTGGTGTACCAGCATTAATGTTCAGTGGAATTATTTACTTATGTTGTTGTTTGGATGCAAGTTATGCAATCTATGATGATGTTAATATTGGTGAAGAAAATGATTACAGTATTTACAATCATAAGAAAAAGTTATTGAAAGAAAGTCTAATTGAAATGGACCATTCTACTTGTTCACTGATTGATTCGAATTCTACCTACTTGGATACTACTACTAGTAATAGTAATAGTAATATTCATTCGATGAAAACATCTCATTCTCC